>WAAB01003717.1:0-32358 GCA_013389865.1 Piaya cayana
TGCAGTTTGCAGGTGGATAGTGACTGGGCATACCAGGTAAAGTCAGTATGTAGAAAAAATCTTTCCCAGGTATGAAGGAAGTTTAAGGTTTTAGAAAACACTGGACCTACCTTCCCATATATAGAGAGTTACTGCAAAGTTAGGTCAGAAATCTCTGTGCTCTTTTTCACATGCACGTATTAAATGAGTTTCGAAAACTGGTGGGCCAGTTTTGCAATGATTGATACATTCCTCATATCTCATGAACTAGAAGTCAGCAAGCTGACTTCTGAAGTTTTCAAAATCATCCATTTGTCATGCTAGGTATTGATATTTGTGCATTATAGTGCGGTTTTCAGCACAAAAATACAGCACAAAACATTATTTCAATTATTTGCTGTGAGCTCCACCAACCTTTTGGTTTGCTGGTTAATTTCAAGGTTTGGTGCAGTGGTCTTCAATTAAGATGAATTAACAAGCACTTCCCTCTCCAGTTCATTCCAGTTTTACCAGTTTTCAAGGGTACAAAACAGATTAAACACTAATATGATATACTTCTCAGTTCTTTTACAAGCTGCAAATACAGACCAATATTATTACCTTCATTGCATTCCTCTAGAAGGGAATGGAAATTAAATGTTTTACTATGTCTCTCATGTGTCTTGAGTTTTTGTTGGCAACTGAAAACCTCTATTTATATCTTACACTTTTGGAAAGACTCTGGCTATCAGTTATCCTATGACCTTGAAGTTCTGAGTTACTGTTGTCATAGTGGCAGAAATGATTGAGGATTCAGTGATGACATAGAATTTTTTGCAGCACTGCCTGTAGATAATAAAGTTTTCAAGAGGATCTGGATGGAAATTAGAACTAAGCCAGAAGAAGCACAAGTATTTACTGTCTCTTTCTGGCCATTCATTCTTGCCCTTGGAATGACCCACTGGGCTGGATTGGCAGAAATGCTTTTGTTCGCTGCCACATGGTGGGCTGAACTGGGGAGGGAGGAAGCAGGCAGACAGCCAAAAAAAAAAAAAAAGTCTGGGAAGCTGGTGGTATCAGTTATCCAGAGTTGTTCAAGAAGTTGCACTGTTGAAGTTTTAGCTACAGCCTCAGAGTTCAAATTTCTGGCAGATCAGTTTTCAGGTTTTCATTCAAGGTACTATTAGATACATCTGGGTCAGAGTCTGGAAATGGACCCTGTCTGGTTTCGGTTTGACTTGGCTGTAACTAAAAACACAGTAGTTGGTTCCTAGAACTAAGGAAATGGAAAGGAATCAGACTGAGGTTCAAGTGCTGACTTATCTTCAAGTGATGTGATCTTTAGTATGGGCTTAATTTTTGTGCTGGATTTTACACTTACCCCACTGTTTTACAAAAGGTGGAGTTAAACCAGCAAATGTTCTTCTGCTACTTACAGAATGCAAAAACCTTTCTAAAACTACACCAGCTGGCCTTGCAATGCTGGTAGAAAGGTCAGTTTGCACTGCAGCATCCAAAAGATAGTTTGCTATCTGTATATATGAGCCTGGCTGTTTACTTACAAGTATCTAATTCAGTCTATTCATTTGGTGAATACCACAGATTTCCATTGAATAATGGTGAGTTGATGAGCCTGATTCACTTAGACGTTATAATTTATTGTTCCAAAAATGCCTGAACAAATGCTTATAATCAAATAATAAATTATCCAGTGGCTTTTAATTGAGATAGTTGCATGTATTTTTTGTTGTCAACATTTCTGAAGTTTAAGATCCCATTTTAATGATAAGAAAATTTTGTCTGTGTTTATAGGGATATCAATACTCTACAAAAGGAAAATAAATCATTTCTTGTTCAAATAAATGTCATAGAATGGTAGATAGAACGAAAATACTCAATTTACTCTACTATTAAAAGTCAATGAGGTGTGTGTATAGTAACATGAAACCTAGTGTTTTCAATACTAGCTATGTATTTTCCAGAACAGCTGGATAAAACATACATGCTAATTCACGGAACAGCTGGATTTTCCTCTACCAATGTAAATTGGTGGTATTTAAAGGGAAGAGTACTATCTAGTGCCAAAAAATTTTCCAAGCTGTTATGTTCTCTTGGGTTATTTTGATTGAATTAAGAGGTTTCAGCTAGTTCAGTAAGTGCAATGGAATGGATAGCAAAAGGTTCTAATGACTATGCTTACTGTACATACTATGTAGGAACTTTTACTCATTTGTTAAGTTTGCAAGTGAAAATTCCTGAAGTACTATCAGGATTTTCTGAGCTTTTAAAGTTGTATCAGAAATTGCAACACAGTATGAAGATACCCAAGCATGAGTCTGTCCCTACATACTACGTTATGTGCTTTTATAATGCCCCAAATAGAACGTTTTTTAAAGGAAAAATTACTGTATGACAAAAAGCAAGAGAAATCATAAAACCATAGAGTCACAGAATAGTTTGGGTTGGAAGGGACCTTAAAGATCATCCAGTTCCAACCNCCTTCTCTTCTCCAGGCTGAACAAACCCAGCTCTCTCAGCCTGTCAATGTTACTCATAATGGCTGTAAGTGTCTGGGGGAAACAATCCTGTACTTTTAAATTATTTCATTCTTGCCTATCATCCTCACTGCAGGACTTCACTGCCTTTATTGCTGCCAAATAGATTTATCCCCAGAGCAAATACAAGTTTATTATTCCAATTTTTACAAGTTTGAATTCCTGTCATTGTTTGGGCTGAAATCTTTACCATCTCTTCTTTCTTCTGTTTACTCAGTGTGAATATCTGGTACAGGCAGTAAGTCATTTTAGACTTAGCAGACCTGGTCCTGTGGTAACTGTAGGGAATATCTTCATTTTTAATAATATTAAGAGTACAGCGATCTACTTATGGAAGCTGTGTCTGCATATTTGTGGAGTTTGTCTAGTGTTATCTGTCTTCTGCTAATTAGACTTTAGCTGACAAAAGCATGGAGTGGAAAGGAGGGAGGACATTTTAGCTTTAACTGCTTGTTGTAGTCAGCTCTTTTAATGTGTCTGATGTGTCTGTACTGCAGACTGCAGCACTGAAGATGTGCATCTAAGTTCACATTTAAGTTAATGTGCTTAGATAATAGAAGGAATTTAGCCATTGAATATGTAACTTTGTGTAAGATTCCCAAAGAAAATGAACTAGGCATGCTAAGAAGACTGAAAAATTAAACTTACCAAAGTTGGATAGTTTGTGTGGGATATACTTGCTCATTTGCTGTCATTCAGTGTTATTGTTACTCTGTCTGCTGCATGCTATCACATCAACTGTACTACTTTCCAGTAGTGCTAGCCCAGGAGAAGCTTGAAAATGGATGTGGTGCAATGCATAAAAATTGTGGTCACCTCCCACATAATAGAATTCATCATAGGTATTGAGAGCTTCTCCTGGACAAATACCAAAAAGGAGCTGAAATTTCTAAGACTTTTTTGAATATGTAGCTGCAAATATTCAGTGGTGAACTGTGCATGTTCTGCCACATATTTTTCCTTTAACGTTGCCTGTGAAAGGTAGAAAGTATTTTGTCAGTCTTGAGCTTTTCAGCCTTCAGTATCTTTGACTGCACTTTTGACTGTCATTATGGTACAGGAGGGAGAAATCAGATACAGCTTATCTTCAACAACGGGAAGAAATTCCTTTATGGCAGTGCTGCATGAATGCTAGGTACACCATGCTTTTCTGTACCTTGGAGTGAAATGTGCTTCACTTGTGTGTAGGGCCTCTGGTACCATATGATAGGAAAATTACCATGTGCCAAGGGTGCAGCTGGAAAGGATTGCTTATAACAGGGCTTCTTGGAGGGTTGGCCACCTAGGAAACACTTTCTTTATGCATTTCTCATTAGGGAGCTTCTGTGCTGTTTGGACATTTCTCCAGCTTAATATTTCACAGAATGGTGAACAGTATGTGCGATGCACTCTGATGGGTAGATGGGGGCTAGTGATGAGCAAATGTGACGTAAAAATCAGCTGTGAGTTTTGTTTCTATGAATGAGACTTCGTAGACATGTAATAGAGAACAAAAACTTTTCTTCCCCCAATAGCTTAGGCAATTGGAGTTTATTTAGAGATGCATTATTTTTTTAAAGAAAATTTGTAACTCTCTGGCTTGATATGTTTTTCACTGAGCAGACAGTCCTAAGTTATGTTACACATTTATTCCATCAAGGTATTTAATCTTCTTATGGAGAAACATTCTACAGCTGAAGTAAGTAAGAACAAGCATGTTTCCATTGCTTATTTTATTTCTACTCTGAAGAAACAGCCACAAAGGCAGAACAAGGGATACACATCCTAAATCCGAAATGAAGTTTGAGAGAGATACCTTATTAAAGACAAAATCCGAGCCACAGCATGTGCTTCTGGCGTTGCTAAAAAGGTCTATTTCAAACAATCATCCAGTACAGCAAACCAAAAAATGCGGAGTGGAAGAAGACCTCAATAAAAGAAACAACACAGCTTGTCAATATCACTAATAAGTAGAGATGTTCCCACCATCAGGCTCTGAGACTGCACAGGGAAGCTCTTTCTTTTTCCATTACCCAGAAGAGCTCCACAAGCAATGTTAACAGTTACTTCTCATCTGTTCCTGGTAAAATTTCAGGGTGTTTGAGTCCCTTGGTGAGATGATTCCTGGAGCTAACGTTTATAATTTTTCCCCTTTAAAAAAAAAAAAAGTCTTTTTAACATCTCTCAGGCTAGAATGGATTTGTGCTAAGTATGAACACTATTCCCTGGCCTTCACATCAGTGAGAGCAAGAGCAGAGCTTGTTCCAGAACCAGTAGAGATATTGGCAGTGATCTTGGAATTTGTGTGTAGCTTTGAGTTCTAGAAACAGATAATAACATGCAGCAGAAATATTTACTGAGCTGGATATCTAGTGATTTCTTTTCTAAAAGGGCAGGAATCACTAACAAAATTAACAGTGAGGATATAGAAACTAAGGCAAATAAAAAGCATGCTGGCATTTTGACTTTTCTCTGGTGCATTTAGCAAGGTTCATTCACTAGGTTAAAATGGGTGTATCCTGTGCAATCCATTTCGTGATACTAGAGAAGGTGAGAATTTTCTGCTTCCATGCTTCAGAGAAAAATCATCTCTCTTTCATTGATTAGATGCAAAAGATGAAAACCTTTTAATTCAAGTGTACAGTTTTGACAGTTCTTCTATCCACTTTGCATACACCCCTCCCAATAAGGACATAATAAGGGATTTTTCTGTCAAAATCAGGACAAGAAAGGGAAAAGTGAAAAGGGCAAAGTAAATTAATTCATCTTCTGGCATGAAAACACTGTGGCAGTGGTTATTTCCTTATGGTTCACCTACAATCACTGACTGTAACATCAATACAAATAAGATTGATAGGTTGTGTAAACACGTTTGGAAATATAATTGATACTAGTGATTATCTAGTATGAATTACCATTACCTGGTGATTAATGGTTATAAAGGACCTGAGAAATAATGCTATGACACTTCTTCAATGGCCTGGAGAATACAAGGTTCAACAGATTTTCCTTCCCCAAGGATGTTAGTTGACTCTGACTGTCAGTTCCAAGTATGTTGGAAAGGCCCACAGGTGAATACAGATACGACACTTGTGACTCTCTGGCTAAGCAACAACTGCACATTCAGCAGAGGTCTTAGCCTACATGGATGTCCAGGACTTTTTCTGGTGTAATACAGTGCACTGCAAAACTTCAGATAACTTTTGCCTGAACTTGAGCAAACAAACTCCTTGTTAGGCAAGGAATTATTGCACAGACAGATCCATGTGATCTATTGTGAAAATGATTGCCAAAGACTTTGGTATAAACGTGAAAAGAAACAGCTGATATTTCAAAACTGAATTGCAAATCTTGCAGCCCTGCAAAGCTACAAATGTACGAATCTTATTATACAACTCCTGAGTGACTACATTAAGGTGATTCATGAAGATACAGAAAATTCAGCTGGGGCCAAGAAGGATAAATTATCCCCAGCCTGTTATGCTTGTTCTTAATACTTTTAAAACTACAGCTGACATTTATTTCTCAGACGTTATAATGTACAAGGGAGGATAATATGCTCTGCTACTATAGAGCTGTGAACACCTGCATTCAATAATCATTTGCATATCTCTCTCCTCGTTAATCCAAGGATTTAGGTTCCCTTTACAAATATTTACTGATTAAGCATCTCAACAGACTATGCTGTAGAAACATATTGTCTATATTTATGGTTGCACAAAGTAAGAATACAGAGAAGTTAAATGATTTATCTGCAGATGTATCTGAGGTCAAAGGGAAGAAAACTGTCAGGACCCAGGTGTTTTGCCCTATAGAGGTTTGAGCCAGTTCATTTTTACATGTATATTTTTCTTTTAGTGATACACTCATCAAAATGGAGAAGTCATTTTTCTGGTCAAATCTTGATATACTCACAGATTTTTTAAAGAGAGATGGGACTATTGTGATTCTCTAGTCTAAGCTCTTGTGAAATGTGAGGGTTTTCCATGACTTAATTCTTGTTTTAATGAGTACCTTTCCTCAGGGGCTGTCATGGACCAGAATATTTCAAAAGGAAAACAAAAACAACATAAACCTGAATTGCAGACTGCCCAAGCCACAGAAGGCGAAAGCAGGGACTGGGAAATTATAGAACTACCCACTGTGTGACAAAATCAGATGTGACACCATCTAAGGAACCTGACGGTGCAAAAATCCATGCGATCTGATGAGATATATCTGTGAGTTCTGAGTGAACTGGTTGGTGAAGTTGCCCCTGTTCATCATTTCTGAGAAGTTGCAGAGGTCCAGTGAAATTCCCACTGACTGGAAAAGGGGAAACATTTACATTTTTAAAAAAAGCTAAGAATGGAGACCCATGGAACTAGAGACTGCTCAGTCTCACCTCTGTGCCTGGAAAGGAGCAGATCTTGGAGCAGATCATCCCAGAAATTCTGTTGAGGCACATAGAAAATAAGGTGGTGACTGGTGACAACCAACATGAATTTACTAAATGCAAATTCTGCCTGCTGAATTTGGTGGCATTCTGTGATGGGGCTACAGCATTGGTGGATAAGAGAAGAGTAACTGACATCTTCCTGGTGCAAAACATTTTATACTGTCTCTAAATTGTAAAGAAACGGACTTGACAGTTGGACCACTCAGTAGATAAGGAATTGCCTGGATGATCTGATTCAAAGAGTCATGGTCAACAGCTCAGTGTCCAAGTGGAGACCAGTGATGAGAGGTATTCCTCAAGCGTTGGCATTAGGACCAGTGTTGTTTAACATCTTTGCTGGAGACATTGACAGTTGGACTAAGTGCACCCTAAACAATTTTGCTGGTGACAACAAACTGTGTGGCTTGCTATGTGGTTGTAGGGAAGGGATGCCATCCAGAGAAACCTTGACAGGCTTGAGTGGTGGGTCTGTGGTAACCTCATGAAGTTCTACAAGGCCAATGGCAAGGCCTTCCAGTTGGATTGAAGCAATCCTAATTACAGTTACAGATTGAGTGGAGAATGGATTGAAAGCAGCCCTGAAGAGAAGGGCTTTGGTATGTTGATGGATAAGAAGCTTAACATGAGCTAGCAATGTGTTCTTGCAGCCCAGGAAGCCAACGGCATCCTGGGCTACATTAAAAGAAGTGTGACCAACAGGTTGAGGGAGGTGATTCTGCTGCTCCACTCTGCTCTCATGAGACCCAATCTGGAATACTGTGGTCAGTTCTGGAGTCCTCAGCACAGGAAGTGCATGGATCTGTTAGAGTGAGTCCAGAAAAGGGCCAGAGCACCTCTTATACAAGGACAGGCTGAGAAAGTTGGGATCGTTCAGCATAGAGGGGTGAAATCTCCAGGTAGACCTTAAAACAGCCTTCCAGCATTTAAAGGGGGCCTGCAGGAAAGGTGGAGAGGAACTCTTTATCAGGGACTATAGTGATATGATGAGAAATAATGATTTGAAGCTGAAAGAGGGTAGATTCAGATTAGATATTAGGAAGAAATTTTTTACAGTGAAGGAGGTGAGGCACTGGAAGTTCAGAGAAGTTATGGATGCTCTAGTAGAAGGTGACCCTAACCATGGCAGAGGGGTTGGAACCAGATAATCTTTAAGGTCCTTTCCAGCCTAAACCACTCCATGATTGTATGATTTCCTTTGAAATCTACCTATTTGTCTTCTTGTTCATGAATGTTCTGTTGTCACAGAAGTTGTTGATTTCTCTTTTTATATTTAGTCATTGATTTTGTGTATTTTGTCATGTTTTTGTCAGAGTTCTCTCACCTTGGGTAAACAATCTTGTTCTCAGGATTCTATATCTTTATAGTGAAACATTTGACCAGTGAATTTTTTTGTTTTTTTTTAAATTAGGGCTATTCTCATTATTTTTCTTGAAACGTGTTCTTGTTTGTGACTTGTTTTTTTTTCCCCCATGGGAACCTCAATTAGGACTCAGTGAATGATGGAAAACCACACAACTGTACATCTTAAATTAATGCATCCTAAAATGTTTTGCATTTCCTTCTGAGAACCCTTCAGTACAAATATTGAGCATAAGCACAATGGTTTTATTTCTGCTTCCTTTACTGGATGGTGTATGTAGCTCTTCATCAACATGAATTGGAAATAATACCGGTGAACGCATTACAGTGTGGTTAAACGTTTGTAATTACATACATCTGCCATAAGCTACATGTTACAGTGAAACCTATGTGTTCAGTGGTACTACTTGCTCCAGCTCAAATGCAGATTTAAAGGCCAAGATTCTGTTGCTGAGACAGTTCTATGTAAGAAATACAGCTGCAACATTGGCTTGTTTGCTTGTTGGAGTGAAATGGTCAGAAGCCATAAAAGAAATACTAAATTACATATCACTTTCTGACTGCTAGTCCATGCCTACTTGCTTCAGTTGCGTCCTGAGCATTGCATGTGAGAATATACATATGGAAGGCAGAAGTCATACAGGGTACATATTCTTAATGGATACTCTAATGCCCATAGTAAGAGTTTGGTTCATTATTATTATTCTTTTGTATTTCAATAATCATAACCAACTGGGCATCTGTTGTAGAGGTCAATCTGTCCTTTTCTGTGCCATTGTCAGGAATGAAGATCAACACTGAACCCTGTTATTTGAGAATTTCAAAACTGCTTAAGAGGATTAACTTGTTTTTACAGCACAACAATTTCACAGGATTTGATGATTTTTTTTGAGATGGGGAAATTTCTTGGTTAGATATCATGCTGTCGACAGAAGCAACAGAATAGTACATGTAGCTTCATTTTTGCTTTTCTCTGTTCAAACTCCAGGCTCAAACACTTACCCTCATGCTGTTTATGTAATAAACTGGACCAAGATGAATTATTATATTAATTGTTGACTTGTTAAATCATGAGACTAATGATCTTAATGGAGCTATGATCTGAAAATAAATGTGATTTAAAACAAAACAGTGACAAGCACACATCTGCCCAGAGGTTTCTACATGGAGCTGTGCTTCATCTCTGAGTAGAAGAGGTGATATACAAGTGCACATTTCTCTTTTTAATATTGACCTTTGTCCTTTAATGCTTTTATTAATATGCAGGGGTTTCTGTGGCTTCACAGGCGTTTTGCCAAGAGACCAACCAAATTCTTATTGACTGATTTATGAATGAATGCTGAACTTAATTTGATTTTTCATTTTCAGTGTCTATTTGTGTTTGAAGTCAGTTTTCCAGCTAGTGGAGAGGGAAAAAGGGATTAAACTTCTTATCCAGCAGTCTGCAGTGTTTGGAAGCCAAGTAAATCCCACAATGCACACTTTACTCTCCAAACAGCTGAGCAGTATCTTGCAGCAAAAGCAACCATTGAAATAAGCATGAAATATCAGATGGACATATAACAGAATAGCTGTAAAAGAACCATATAGCAATTGTTTTTTTGTTTTTTTTTAAATTAGGGGATAATTCAGGTAATTTTCTACAGCATGCCCTGCAAGAACTTTGTTGAACTGCCCCATAAGACTCAATTAAGGTCTGTAAAGCCATTTGGAGATGGAGAAATGTTTATAGAAGTTAAGTTATGAAGATTGTGACTATGTATAACAGTTGTAGGCCACATGAGCAGTTGGATAACTTGATAATGGAATTGCTGTAGGCTGTGGGTGATTTTTGCTCCTGTTGATGTCTGTTAGAGCTCTTGTGTACCAGGTGGTGGATATAGTCATTGAGGGTGTCAAGTCTAAGACTGCTTGGTCTGTGGCGGCTGGAGGCCTTTGGATGTGAAAGGCAGTCTGAGATCCCTTTGACAATGAAGGTGTGATCTTGCTCAACAGCAGAGTGATAAGTACTAGGGATTTTTTTTTTTAAATTAATTACATGAGGATCATATGGATTACTTGTTTGGATCCAGACCTTCAGACCATGCTTTAAAAGGAGCTGGGGACTGTATCTCTTTGTGCAGTGATCTCTCCCACTTTTCTCGCAATCCCAAGGAGACACGTTGTGGTGCTTGACCTCCATGCACAGCATGTCCCTTGGGGAATGCACACAGGCTCGTTCTGGAAACAGAACAGGTGAATATAGTTTAAAGCAAAATTTTTAGGAGAGGTGGAGGCTTTTCCACATCTTAATAAGCATATTGAGAGGCTTATTAAAATAATAACAGAACATTTGTTAATAATTATTCACTGGCACTAACAGAGGGACTTTCAGCCAAAGATGCTGAAGTCTTTTTCAAATTTCACTGACCAAAACTGCAAACAGATAAGGATTGCCTAATCCATCATCATGTATAATCACCACTGATAGCTATTTAGTTACTCACAACAGAACAACTGCTTAGTAGCTATTGGGTTGGTGCAGAAAGCAAAGAACATGTGGTATATTCAAGAAAAAGTGAAAAGGAAGTAGTGGTTGAAGGAGCGAAGGTGTCACTCCAAGATGAGCTTGGTCATGTCATAAACCCCCCACTTTTTAGTTGGGACCGTTCATGAATCTCAGTTTATGAGATGCAATTTTAAGTATAAGTTCAGTCAGGTAGTCCCCACTAGCACAGCAGTGCAGAAAGATGTCTTCAGAATTATTATCATCATCATTTCTGCAGAAGGCTGGCATTCACACCAATCCTGAACTTGTTTGGGTTCTTCCTTGTGTTTAAATGCATTGAATACTTTGATAATATCTGTTCCAGACCTCCTACTGAAACCTTAATGTATTGTCTGAGTACTTCATTTTAGCTCTGTTCTCTGATTTCATTGTTAATCTCTGGTAGCCTAGATTGACTTGTAGTGATCTCTGCTGACTACGGAACCTGACCAAATGCCTAATGTATGTGCTTAGTTAAATGCCTAAAAGGTAGGGGATGTGAATCCAGGAAAAAATGCTTGTAAGTTTTTGACTGCATCTGTTTGATTGTTTTAGTAATGTTACACCTGTCTGTATCTGAATATATCTGCAGCCTCTCCATATTAAATAGGGGAAATTTATCCTCATTATGAAATTGCTCTTGAGAGTCCATTGCTAATGAAGCTGCTTCTTATTTATTTTTGAAGTTGTATATAAACAACTAGCATTATTAGTACACAATTACTAGAGAGTAATCACACAAATACTGTAAACATAATCTACAAAACATATTACAAATTAGTATTTATGCATTCCTCTAATCTACCATTTGGAGCAAACAGATTAATCCAATCTAGACTTCATCACAAAAACATAGTATCACCAGGGGAAACTGGAGCATTTTGTACTTTAGAGAAATTAAAAGGAAAAATCCTGTGTGACTTTTCCCAGTTCTGGAGAAGGGGACTACTGTGGCTGCTGATGCACAATTCAGGAATGTATTGTGTAAGTGATAAGGAGGAACAGAAAAACTATTAGGCATGTCCTCATGCAGAGATATTACAGCATTTAATCAAATTTGTCCAACTTTTTTTTTTTTTTTTACAGCCTGGCACCTGTATTTGCAGGAAACCTAAGGTTAAGTACAGCTAAAGAAACATGTTTCAATTCTACTGTTAATAAACATCCAGAGCTGTGTTGTCCAGTAAAGCAGAATAAGTAAACTAGTAAACTAGTGGCTTGGAAATCCATGTTGTGTAACTCATTCATGATAAAATGCATGTTGTTTGCTCTACTTAAATTATGTTTTGCACATTCTTCACTCAATTGGGAATTGACTAGTATTCTAAATTAATTGGAAATTATTACAGACTGGTAAAGTATCTCTTGTTTAATAAATATTATTTCTTTATTTTCGTCTGTTTGAAGCTGATTTTTAGTTACTTAATTTTATATGGCCAGAAATCAGTTTTGCAAGGGTTAAATGACCAGAAGTATAGCTACAGTTAATAGTAGCTGTAAAGGTACAACTCTTTTAGAATTAAGGAGAAGAAAATTGAAAATTTAGGATTCAAATTGAGATGGCTGAAACTAGCATTTATAAAACCAGTATTTAAAAAAAGTACATGACTTGTTGTATACTTGCATTTCTTCATGCCAGTCCTCTGGGGATACTTTTTACTTGATGACTAATGCCATAGAATCTCACCCTTTGTACCTCTGAAGATGTGTTCACAAAGGTTTTATAGTGCATGTGGCAGAGGTAGTTTAAATGTGAATTCTTAGATACAGATTCTGCAGGAAAGCTAAAAAAAATTGATTAAGAGTGATGGAATACAACAACCAACTGACAAAGTTTAATGAGAAATGATTCTGCATGGAACACAACTTGGTAACAATAAAGGATGCAGAAAAGACAGGAAAACAAAAAGTAATGAGACATTATTTTTAGTAAGCTTGTTGGGGTGCAAGAGTTGAGGAGAAGAATATCTTTAGAAAGTCCTTAAGATCAGAGATGGAAACTATGCTCTGCACATGCCAACAGTGAAGGTTTTTCTTCTAAGCCGTTGAAGACAAACTTTGTGCTAACATCATGTTGGGCCAATGACTTATTTTAACACTTATTTCCTATCTGCCTCTGAAAAATACCCCAGGGTTAGTTAATTCTCGGTACTTGATGAAGAACCAAAATGAAAGATTTTAATTTGTGTCCCTTGATGGGAGGATGATGTCAGCACTGATGGGAAGCATGAAAATCTATATATAGAGGAAGACTGAGAACAACACTAAAATTCTAAGGATAATGCTTTGAAATGCAGGGTCACATTTAACAAAGGAATCAAAGTACA
This sequence comes from Piaya cayana, assembly GCA_013389865.1. Lineage (NCBI taxonomy): Eukaryota > Metazoa > Chordata > Aves > Cuculiformes > Coccyzidae > Piaya > Piaya cayana. Next base: position 13,144 of record WAAB01003717.1, read on the forward strand.
TTGTCTAACTTATTCCTGATTGCTCCTTTATTCTTGCTATGTTTTTGTTCCATTTGTTTCTCCCATTGAATAAAGAAGGTTATAAATATGTAAAAATAGTTTGTTTTCCTTTCAGATTAAAAAAAATACCCACATGTGGTGGTACGTTGTCTGCACTCAAAAATCACAAGAATTTGGAATCCCTAATAGCACTGTTTGAAAGATATATCTGTGTATCTTGTAGCTCTGAGGTTGGATTAAGGTGGGGCACTGTCTTTTGCTACTATTTCATGGTGAGTCTCAGAAAAGCTGACTAGTCATTGCGTACTATTTTGCCTATGCTGATGATTTTATTGCAGAAGATGTAATGCAACAGATGACTATGATTTGAAGGAAGCAGAAAACAAATGTGATTTCATATAATAAAGAAAAATTACTTGAGGTTATATAGCAGCAGAAATATTTTGGATGAGTATAGCCTGCAGCTGATTGTTATGAATATCTAAAGATTGTTACGAATATCTAAAGATTGTTACTTAGAAAGGAGTGACAATGAAGAAAGTGATAAGGACTTGGGTGCACAATGCAAATACCTTTTAATTTAACCTGTAGTGAAACGGCACCTCAACTCAACTTTTGGAAAATACAGTTTCAGGCATGGAAACCATTATTAACCTTACAAATTTATATGGGAATTAGTAAAAGCAACTTAATAGTTTCAATAGAGCACTGAGATGTTTTTGAGCCAAAAAGTGAGACTGATTTTTGAAAGAGATGGTCAAGTAAGGAAATATGGGAAGTCACTGAATGGCAAAGAGTAAAGATACTTTAATTATCCCATATTCAGAAGACAGGTTTACGTTAGGGCATTGGGAAATAAAGAATTTACATCTCTTAGAAAAGATCATTCCGATGGTGTTTGACCTGTCAGCAAGCATTGAGAAGCTGAAGGAATAAAAATTATCTATGAAGAAATTGCTAGAGAAAGGGGAAAACATTTTATTGTTACAACAAGGTGAAGGCAAATTATGGGTGTGCCCCAAGATATATGTGGTTTCAAGAATCTGAATCAAGTGGATTAGTATCCCATTAAAATAACATGAAATTCTTACAGAGTACATCTCTAGCCTGTTACAAAGGTTAACCATCTCTGGCTCTAAGGGAATAATGGGAGAAAGAAGCTTTTGTGGAGAATATAAGACTTGCCATGAGAGACGTCATAGGCTCAGTTAGATGAGAGTATATACCATAATGAATAATTCTATGCTGTGAAGGTAATTGAGTATGATTCAAAGAGATATTTTTCCAAAAATCCTGTGATTGTGTGACACAGCTTTGATTTTTGATTTATAGCTTTCATTTGTTACACTCATTTTCAGAAAGGATGGGATTTTATTATTTCTGTCTCTTGTTCACTGGCTGCATAAAAAGGAAAACAGAAGATGGCAGCAGAGATTGCTGACTCCATGTAGTTTCTTTATATGTGTAGCAGAATATGGATGTGCAGTGAAAGAACACAGGGTGAACTTTTCTCAAAAAACATACTGATTCAATTCTGGAAAGATAAAATCATTGACTCTACAAATATATTCATCAGTTCATTTTTTATGGAAATGACGCGGGAGTTACGAAAGGAAGAAATGTATTCCTTGTCCCTTCCATACATCTTAATGGCAACACTCTCAAGCCGATAAGATGGTCCTTGCAAAAGACCATGGGCATATTACCTTTACATAGACCTTCTGCCTTAGCAATAACTCATCAGAGGCAGGTGCCCTACATATTGTACAAAATTATAGTAGATTGAAGATGACAAAGAGGCTCTGAAAAGCTTTATGTAAATTTACTTTTATTTCAATAGGTATCTAAAAGCACAGGTAATAATGTCGAAAGTATATTTCTCACACTATTGCTTCCTCCAACAGGAAGCCGTTGTAAAGATCTGCTTGTAGGTTAACTTTACCCTCTGTTCATAGACAGTACATAAGTGTGTGAGTTTAGACATGTTGAGTTAGACCATGACAGTAATGCTTTTTGTTAGAACAACCAAGATAGCTGGAAAACAAAATCTGTTGGATGCTTAACCCCCTTTTTATGTCACAGGGAGACAAGTACCAATGCCAATTTGCAGCTAATTCTGTCTCAGGCAGAGCCAGAGTATCACTTTTCAGAAACAAAGGAATACCAGGGTGGATATATTTACAGAGGATAGAGCTGAAGTAGATTAAATGGAATATCCATTCCATTTTTTTTTTTTGCCACTGCTACTTTGCCACCCAAACTATATATGGAGCAATCATCTACTTCTGCTCTGGCTGCTGTACATTGATGTTTTTTTATTTTGTGCTGTGCCTATTAAGCTTACTTGCAATGTATTTGTGCTTCTGCTGTTTTTCTAATGGCTATAGGAGAGTCCAGATATTCTTGGTTTTTGTGTTTTTTTTTTTTTTTAATCCACCATCCCTGCTTCTGTGCTACATATTAACTGTTTGTAGAACTATATAACGGGTTGACAGACAACCTAATTGCTTAAATGAAGACAGAGGCATGACTCAGGTTTGCAAATTCAAGTCCTCATTAACCTTCAGAATGGTACAAATTAAAGGAAAAAAAAAATCAGTAGGTGCATAATAATGCTTCCTGGAGAAGGTGTTTTCTGGAATACTGTTGAATTCAAAGAGGATTTTTCTGTGCCGTGTGTTGGAGAACCTTTGTTATGTCCCTTCCCAGTTGTGACTGCTGCTTGTCAAATGGGAGACCCAGAGTTACAAACATATTGAGAGTTTGACTAGCAGCTCCACAGTATTATGTCTTTGGTCTTATACATAAACCTACTTTTCTGACTGGTGAATATAACTCAGTCATTTTTCTCTGCTAATTTCCTTATAATCCTACTCTAGGTCAAAGTATTCATGACCACTGTGTCAACTACAATAAATTTCTGAAGCAGTAAATTCAGGTGTGAGTATCATAACCTTATTTCAATATTGCCTTTTTTATGTTAGAGTGACAGCACTTATTTTCTCCTGGTATTTTCTCCTACTTAGAGCAATCATGAAAGGACAAGAAACAAAAATTGAACTTTGTCTACTTATAGGTGTGGGATTGTGTGACGAGTTATCCTTTCTGTCACAGATTGCAGCGTGTTGCAGCAAAAGTCATAATTGATCATGCCTTTCTCATTTTTTTTAATACATTTGTGAGCTCAGATTCCTGGTGTTAGATTAGTACTATAAGTTCAGGATGGATTAGCGTTTTTAAATGATTGATGATCTTTACAGATCTTGCAAAAATATTTTGAATGGAATTTTTTACATTCAGAAAATAGAGATGGAGGTATTGGTACTACCCTGAAACTGAGACTACTTGCTATTTTTTTTGTTACCTGGAGCTTTAATTTGTACTTAATTTTGGGTGGTTTTTTTTTTAACCAGTCCNTTAAGTTCAGGATGGATTAGCGTTTTTAAATGATGGATGATCTTTACAGATCTTGCAAAAATATTTTGAATGGAATTTTTTACATTCAGAAAATAGAGATGGAGGTATTGGTACTACCCTGAAACTGAGACTACTTGCTATTTTTTTATTACCTGGAGCTTTAATTTATACTTAATTTTGGGGTTTTTTTTTAACCAGTCCTTCAGAAATCAAATGTACAAAACACTTATAATTGTATGACTTCTAACTGGAAGTTCTGATGATTACCTACTGTATAGTTGCTATACAGAGTTTGTTTCATGTGGTGGCAAGTCACCAGCAATCCCTGTCTATTTGCTAATTAAGCAAAGATCTTTCAAGATGAGCATCTGAATACAAGTGTACCATATTTAACTTCTAAAAGTATGGAAACATCCACAGGGAGAGCCTTCTTATCCTAAGATATGATCATTTCATCTAGCTCTATGATGCATTCTTGATTTTTCATCAGTAGAAAATTCAATCCAGAAAGAACTTCTATTGAAGATGTGGATATTAAGTATTTCCCCTGCAAAATTCTTCTGAATTCTTGTGAGTGTAAAGCTAGCTGGACTCATATCAACAGAAACTGATCTGTTTAAAAATAATAGAGGTTATAAAACAACAGAAAATAAGGTTTGCTAGGTTATGCTGGGGTAACACTTTTCCAGTAAGGAGTTTTTACCTAGTGTCTTAGAAGCTGGTAAGACCACATAGTTGTAGAGAACTTAAGTACCAGACCTATAACCTCCCATCCACAATATTTTTTTTCCAAAGGTTCAAAAATCAGATACATAGACACCGTGCAAATGGATAGAGAGAAGAGCCTGGTATGCATTGTTTGTTCTTTTATTCTCCAATTGCTTGATTCCAATTTTGCCACCTTCAACTTGTGAATATTTAAATAAAGTTGTACCCAATGAGCAAAGAGCAAGCTGTAGTAACTGGCCTCAGAAATAGATACAACTGGAAATAAACCGTCACTGGTGGAAAGACTTTTCTTTCACTTATGTCACTGCTGTGCACTGTCCTTTTCTGAAAGGTTGTGCTGCAAAATAAATCTTAAACATTTATTGGTCTAGATCTTGAGAGCTTTGGGATGAGACCTGGCATTGGGGTCTGAGAGGCAGTTTGGCACCTCTCTGGAAGTCAGATAGTTGTTTTGGTTTGAGTTTGATAAAACTTCACTGATACATTTTCAGCTTCAGATGGTGAATTTACAGCTTCTGGAAAATGATACTAGGGAACAAAGTATTCTGAAGAAAAGGATGTATTTTGGATCTGTAGTTTCCACATTCATTTCTATTAAATGCACCAATGTGAGAACGCTGTCTCCCTCCTACTTCTACGGATCTTTGTAAGACTGTACAATTATTATTTAGCAAAAAAGCTTCCAGTGGACATCAGAGAATATATCCATGCTTTACATTTCTATTTAGACACACAAATCAGCCTTTCAATAAAATGTTCCATAATTTGACAGTTGTTGATGAAGCTTGTAGAATTACCAGTATGTCATTGATGATTTTAGTTAATTTGCACATAGTTTGTTGATTTCAAACCATGCTTTATTTTGGGAAGGTTTATCTATCACTTTGAACAAATGAAAACTTACATCAGACTGGGCTTCACTGCCTTACATGGGACATAAATAATAACTGAAAATATCTTCTAACTTAAAGGCCAATTCCTCACTGTTCTATGAATACATGGTGCTACAGGTCTCAGGTTTTAATGATCAGTGTCAATTCTGACAAATACAAGCAAATTTTTATTGAAAGATAATTTTCTCCTTTTTTTCCCCACTCAGCTTGTTGCTACCACAGAACTGACATCAATGCCTGTAGTAATTAGTAGTGCTAACCTCCAAAAGAACTTTCATTATTTTTCTGATTCTGAATTTCAAGCTTGTTACACCTGAAACCTATGTTTTTCTTAAAGAAGTGGGTTAGGGATATCCTTCGGAAGTCTGACTTTTCTTGAGTAGACTGAGGATGTTTTTAAAAGTTTTGATCCAGACCCCTTTCAAATTTAGGCAAGTTTCAGTGTTCCAGTATTTTACTCATTTCATCTCTCACTTTCTCAAGTTTTTGTTGGCTACTCCATTCTTACTGATCACACAGATTAGAAGGTACAGTGACAAAGCTACTTCATAAACATCATCTGTGCTAAGTATTAGTGCATGCTATTGTTATCCCTGTTTTACAGATGTGGAGGGAGACGTCTTAGTCAGCTTACCTACTGACTTTATCTCGAGTAACTAGTGGAAAAACTGGAATCCCAGATCTTCTGGCACTTTGCCATTTGTAATTGTTTTGGACATCTTTGCCTCAGTAAAGTTACCTGTCTGTTCCATTTTGAAGGTCTTGTTCCATTTTTTAAATCTTAAAGACATGTAACTTGTAGGAACAGGAGGTTCACAATTTATTCTGCCATTAGCAGTGCTAATGCTAGAAGAATGCTAGAAGAGATTTCTTTTTCATTAATTATTTAATTGCTTCAGATTTTAATTTCTTTAAACTTTATGGCAGCATTCATGGAAGGAATTAATTTGACAGTAGAGAAATATGGACAGAGAGAAGTACTAGCATGAAGCATTCTATGATTGACTTGCTCTGAACAAAAATACATCTCTTAAAAAATTCAGTGGTTCTTTCTCTAAGACAGAAGACATCAAATTGATAACAGTTGTCATATTCTGCTTTAGACACTGTTGAATTTGATGATGCTGGAGAATTGCAGTCACAGACTGGATCAGTTTGGAAGGGGCTCCAGAAGTCATCTAGTCCAATCTGCCTGTGCAAGCAAAGTCACCTAAAGCTGACGTGCGGGCATAATGGTCAGTTAGAAAAACTGCAGAGACGTTAGAAAAACTTAGATAGTTTAGCTTACTGAAATACGCACTGTCTGCTAGCAAAGGTCTTGAAGACCCTGGATGTTGATAAGAGAAGCTCATTCACAGACATTCACTGATTAAGGAAAAACTGGAATGCAGAAAACAACTACAGCTCGACCAGGATGAGACTGCACCTGTGCACAGATTGATTGAGGGACAGGTCATGAGGAAGATGAAGGTGACTTCAGACCACGACATCGTGCCTGTGCAAGTATAGAAGCAGCTTCTCGAATCTAATTATAATAAGAAACTTGGAAAGGTAATGAATATGTAATAGGTACTTATGAATAGGCATGTCTTCACACTATAACTATCTGCTTGTTAGACTGTTTGATGTGCGAGTTAGGAGGATTACCCCCTCGCATCTGGCGGCGAATAAATGCATATCTGCTTTATAACCATTAACAGAGTTATAGAGTTTGATTCCGGGAAACAAAGCAGATTGCTAAGGACCAAGAACAGACAGATGAAGAACATCTCCAAGGATGGGCACTCCACAATCTCCGTAGGCAATCTATGTCAGTGCTCAGCTGCCCTTATGATGAAAGAGCGTTAAATTATTCAAGCAGAAACTCCCATGTCTCAGGTCTGCTTATTTCTCCTGGTCTTGTCACTGGGTACCACTAAAGAAGAGTCTGGGCCCTTTTTCATGTCCTGTCTTCTGATATATGTATAAGTTCGTGTGGTCCCCCGAACCTTCTCTTCTTCAGGCTGAACTACCCCAGTTCTCAGCCCTGTAGGAGAGATACTCTATTATCTTAATTGTCTTAGTGTCTCTTTGCTGGACTCTCTCTGGTATGTCCATCTCCAGCTTGTACTGGGGAACCCGAATTTGACACAGTACAATGAGTGTGGCCTGATCACTGCTTAGAAAAGGAGATGGATCACCTCCTGTGACCTGCTAGCAAAATTTCTAACACATTCTGGGATACCATTCATCCACTTTACCACAAGGACACGTTGTTGACTTGTGTTCAGCTTGGTGGCCATGACGACCTGCAGGCCCTTTTCTGGAGGACTACTTTCCAACCAATCACCCCCCAGCTTATACTGTTTTGCAGATTCTACCTCTATAACTCCGTTAATGGTTACAAAGCAGGTATGTGTTTATTTGCCAGCAGGTGCGAGGGGGTAATCCTCCTAACTTGCACACCGAACAGTCTAACAAGCATATAGATATAGTGTGAAGACATGCCAATTCATAAGCTCCTATTACATATTCATGACCTTCCCCGTTCCTTATTATAATTAGATTCAAGAAGCTTCTTCTATACTTGTGCAGGCATGATGTTGTGGCCTGGGGCTCAAGGCTGAAGTCATCTTCATCTTCTTCAAGAACTGCCCCCTGAATTCAAACTGTGCGCAGGCGCAGTCTCGTCCTGGTCGAGCTGGAGCTGTTTTCTGCATTCCAGCTTCTCTCTTATCAACATCCAGGGTCTTCAAGGCCTTTGCTAGCAGACAGTGCGTATTTCAGTAGNCTTTGCTAGCAGAGAGTGCGTATTTCAGTAGTCTAAGCTGTTTAAGTTTACTTAACATTTCTGCAGTTTTTCTAACTAATGTTTATGCCCGCACATCAATACTGGTGCATGGGGTTTCTCCCCTGAAGGTACAAGGCTTTGCATTTCCCCTTGTTGACCTAACAAATGCTAAAGTGCATAAAATGAGAAAGAGTAGACTGTCTTTTGTGGGGTAGTTGTGAGCCTTCTGTAAAGACAGATATAATGTATATCCATGCAATAGAACTGGAAGCATCATTAGTAGCAAAGCTACAGTGTCTTTTGGACTAAGTAGGATGATGGATGCTAAGTGCAAGTGAAGAGATTATGGAGATATGTGGAGTGTCAGGTACAGATGTAAAGAAGGGATAATAGATTCCGCTTGACTAGGGATTCCCGTGGTGAAGACTACAAATATGCTTTTACTGTGTAGTAGTCTTAATTCCTGTCATCAATGTAACACACCAATATCTTTGCTAGTTTTATTGTCAGATTGTTAAACTAACCCAAGCTTTCCTTTTAGCACTCTCTGAACTTTTCTAGAGTGAAGTTTTACAGTATGACCGTGTTTGATAGTTTTGGAGCAGCAAAAAGTACCAATAAACAGAGAAGTCATGGAATATTAAGAGTTTTGGCAGGAGGCACCAACTGGTTTGAATTTGGGGCTAGAAGAAATATGTGGAATGTTTACAGATGTTGAATTGAGTATTTTTAACTTCCTCCTTTACCAATGATTCCTTTCTGGTTTTCAGACAATTGAGGTATTATTGTTAACATAATGGTGGAACTTTGTAGAAGGATTTGATTCAATGATCTGTCACCATTTTCATCCAGATCTTAGCAGATCTTGTAATTTTTTCAAGAACTATAAGTTCTTAAGATTCTTCTTCAATGAAATCTTATTTCTTATATTCTTCATGAATATATGTTATGTTTCTTATATTCTTCATGGATATAAGTTCTTTTATGACACTGAGAGTCTTTCAAAAATATATCTTAATTTTTAAAGTATTCCAATAAAAGTCAGGCTAGAATGAGTTTAAATCTTGAAGGGGAGTTTTCATGGTGACCTTAATTTTCTATGCTTCACTTTTTCTAAGGATAAAGAGGGACGAAAAATGGCATCTTCATGCATCTCTATAGTAAGTCACAGTAAAATGTTCTGTACTATGAATTGGTTACTTGAGTTTTTAACTGACTGAGAAGTAAAAGAAAGGAAATAAAATTCTTTGATATATCTAGCATTAAGATACTTTAATAAAAAAATATGAAAATGAATTAGATGCAGTGATATATTTCTTTCTTTACATCTATGATTACAGCACCTACCACAGCAATCCTAAATGCTCTTTAGTACTATGTTAGTGAATATGTACATTTTATGTCCTTTTAGTTGATGGGTAAACTGAGGCAGGCATTTAATTCCTTTTCAGTCGTACAAAGAATTATTATAAGAATGATGACACAATCTGGGAGTTACCCATCCAAAACTTTCTCTTTGCATCATGTTACAAAAGTATTGCAGTTCTGATGGTTGATGTATCTTCCTCAGAGCAAACACAGAATGGAGAAAAAAGTAATTTTGGAAACTTAAGGCACTTAGACTATACCAGAAATTAGAAGGTAGTATCATGAGAAAATACTAAAGATAAGGTAAATTCAAAATTGTGATAGAGATGAAAATGTTATTATATTCATAAAAGGTAAATTGAAAGTTTTCTTAGGGTAAACATATGATTATTAAAAAAGAAAAAAAATTAGAAAACTCTAACATTGTGTAGAATTGGAAAAAGGTATGTGAACAGTTACACTGACAGATCCAGGATACATATAGTTTCTTTTTTTTATGTGGAAGGCTATCTACCTAACCAATACAGAGTTATAGCCACAGAGGAATTGGGCTAATGACATCTGGCCTCCTTTTGTTGTTCTGTCATTGAATCTGGCTTTCTAGCTCTGAGAAAACCACTCAATTTATCTTTGTGAGCAGTGATCCCCTTTTGAATTTTTTTTTTTTTGAGAAACTTCTTGTCAAAGATCACATTCCATATATGATATGGGAAGAGAAAGGATCTTACATCTTGGTTTCTTGCAAGTTTCTTATGAGTAAGAAGACCCTACAATGGTCATGTGGCTCTATCAACCATGTCCTCTAACCAGTGAAACTGGAAGCACAGCCAAACTAACCTGATTGCCTTCTATGATAACGTGACTCGGCTACTGGATGAGGGAAAGGCGGTGGATGTGGTCTTCCTGGACTTCAGTAAAGCCTTTGACACAGTTTCTTACAGCATTCTGCTACGGAAACTGTCAGCCTCTGGCCTGGACAGGTGCACACTCTCTTGGGTGGAAAACTGGTTGGATGGCTGGGCCCAGAGAGTGGTGGTAAATGGTGTTAAATCCAGCTGGAGGCCAATGACAAGTGGGACTCCCCAAGTTCTCAATGCTGGGTCCAGCCCTGTTCAATGTCTTCATCACTGACCTGGATGAAGGCATCGAGCTGGGGTGGTTTAGCCTGGAGAAGAGGAGGCTGAGGGGAGACTTCATTGCTCCCTATAACTACCTGAGGGGAGGTTGTAGAGAGGAGGGTGCTGGGCTCTTCTCCCAAGTGACAGGGGACAGGACAAGAGGGAATGGCCTCAAGCTCCACCAGGGGAGATTTAGGCTGGACATTAGGAAAAAATTTTCACAGAAAGGGTCATTGGGCACTGGAACAGTCTGCCCAAGGTGGTGGTTGATTCACCTTCCCTGGAGGTGTTTAATGCACGAGTGGATGAGGTGCTAAGGAGCATGGTTTAGTGTTCGAAAGGAATGGTTGGACTCAGTGATGCAGTGGGTGTCTTCCAACCTGGTTATTCTATGATTCTATGATTCTACTTGGAACTAATCAGTATGCCAGTTAGTACACACATGAAAAATGGAGTATCAGTCATCAATGCCAGCACACACAAGTGGATTTGTTGTATTCTAACACTGAGAAAACAAATGACTTATAGGACATCTTTACATTTTTTTTTTCTACATTTGTAGAAGGTCAGGAATGAGGTATTCCTCTCCTACGTCTTGGTATGTAATGCAACACGCAGTCCAAGTATTGAACTGGATGTAACTTGGAAAATTTATACTAACAACTTCTTTGGACACTTGATCTTTTCTTTCTATGAAAAAAAGTTTTCTATGCTCAGCAAGGAAGGGAGAAACAAAGGAACTAGAAGCATCCTGATATCCTGTTTATTTGCATCCTATTGTTGAATAAGCTCAGTTAACAGCAAGAACAAGGTGAAAGTTACAGATGTGATGGAAAATATTTTAAAACTTTATATTAAGAACTATTTTACAGCTCACCCGTTTTGAATTTTTCATGTGTTTTTATAATAAGATAATCCCTTAAAAGTAGTTACTACCCCTTTTTTTTGACTAATACTGAAATATCTCATCAACATTTTGTAGGTGTTGGGAGTGCTTATTGATAAGAAGTCTGACATAAGCCAGCAATGTGTGATCATAGGCCAGAAGGGCAACCGCATCCTGTGCAACATCAAAAGAAGGATGGTTCACAGGTTGAGAGCCATTACTAGTGTTTGTGTCTTTACCCAGCTCCACCCTGCCAGGGTACTTGAAGAAACAATTCCCAACAACATTTAGAGTTGAAAAGGCAGTATGGTTGTTTAGAAACTAATCTCCCTAATATTTCAGTTAGTCTCCTCCTAAACCTTAAAGGATTTGACAGTGAACTCCATGAATTTCCTTTTCAGGTATGAATATCAATACGTGATTTTATAAGAACAAAGGAGTAAGTAGAAAAAAGAATCTACATCCTAAACTCAGAGATGCCTCAAGCGTCTAATAAACATTACATACTTCATCATTAACTTGCAGATGTTTCTTGTTCTCCTCTCTAATAATGAGATTCCTCTGCAAACTACATGGCCCCCTTGGTTCTGTGGACTGGAGAAGTCAAGTTTTTGTTCTCCAGTAATACTGCCGAAGAAGGCTTATTAAGTGGCTGGCCAGTGTGATACAATATGTATAAGATACTTACAACAATGCATACAGAATCAATGACTTATTTTTTCTTCACAGATCAAATTGTTATTCACTGCTATGAAAATTCAACTCTGGAAATTAATAGTTTCTATGAAGCAAGTCCCTGAGAACTCAGGAACAAAGGGGAGAGGCTTTACAGATTTTATTAAAGCTAACCTAGAATATGTTGAAATTGGCCAGTCATTGCATGAAAATAGATTTTTTGTGAGATTGATAGTCTCTTGGAGACAGTCTATTTTTTCAGTCTATTCAGACTGGGTATTTCTTCCTCTGCAGGTCTCTGGCAAGACATGAAAAACTTGCAGTAAATAGAAAGACATCAAATGTGTAGAAAAGCTCTGTAAGGAGCTCTGTAGGACTTCAGTAGGTATTACTTAAGCTTGGTTGTAACAATGAATAAAGAGTACCAAATAGCAGAAGCAAATCATTAGCAGCACTTTGTTCTCCCTTTTTAAAACTCAGAGTTACAAGCTCTTAGAAAGTTTATGTAGATGTTGCCTGATTTGGGTGATTAATTCCTGTAGCTTATTCATCTACTCGACTGTGCTTTGGTGTTCTTGTCATCTGGAAAGTAACTTTCTAGCTTCTAAATGCTTCTGCAAGATGGGTAGACTGGAATAACAGAAGAGAGAAAGAACCTGCATGCTATTTCTTCATATGACTGGCACTATGATCGATTTCAGAAAAAAAGAATTTTTTTTCCTTGAGAAGTATGAAATAATTTCATTGCATTCCTTGATGCCTTCCTCCCTGCATGGGAAAAGCTGAGATGCAGAAATGTCTCCTCCTGGGCTATAATACTTAAAGTCTAAAAGAACTCTTTGGATAAACTGATGTGTGACCAAAAAGTCTGGACTAGGTCAGATAGATTGTAGTCAAACTGGCATTTATAACTGATGCTGTCTGTTGGCTCCAGCAGAAATATATAAGGTCAGACTAAGAGTTCTTTGCTGCAGTGAATTTTTAACCTTGCCTGGGGAACAGTTAAGTGAAAGGCACCCAGACAGCATTTAGTTGGTTATATTTACTGGTTTACTCATTATTATGATAAGGTACAATTACTTTAGGGGAAACTGTCATCTCAATACAGGAGAAATCGTCTGTTTAAAGCTGGTGAGAAGCAGAGATAGAATGAGGTGACTGCAATCTCAGGAGGAGAGATGTTGTCAACAGATACAACTTAAAACCTAGAGCGTATGACTTATTTTAGGCAGTCAGTGCTCCAAATATGACAATGTTACACTTTGGAAAGAATAAAGAGAATGTAAGTTAAGATAATGAGTCTAGCTTGACGGAGCTAAGTAATGTGAAGGAAGAAGATATCACCTCAAAAACTCATTGCCACAATGCTGGATAGTGCTATTGGTATAAGACTTTCAGATGCTACTGAAGATGTTTGATCAACCCAGTTAAAAAAGAAAAGCCCAGAAGGACCCAGAAGGTGGCATCAAATGCCATTCTCCTTAGTATGGTTTGAGTGCTAGATGGAGAGTTTAAATAGATATCTGTACCTATACAAATAAAAACACCCATATGTATGTGCAGGCACATACACATGAATGTAAATCTTAGATATAATTAATCATAGGGACACCTCCCCCCCATTATTCTGTCCTAGTTATTTACTTTTCTCGTTTAAGCAGGTAGAAATTACTGTGTTTGAAGTAAAAAGAGACAGCTGTATGATTGAATTAATTTTAGATATGGCTGGTCCTGCCTTGGGACAAGGATGTAAAGAATGTACTAGATGATCTCTTATATGATCACCTTTCCTGTTGAGGCTACGGTGCCCTTTATTTGGCAAATGATTTGAAAGTCATGGTTAGTTGATGCTGTGGCAGGAATGTTGGTAAGACCAGAGCCAAAGAGACCTCTGGGACTTATCACTCTTCATCTCCAGTGTGAGGAACTTCTGAGTCTGACTTGAGCAAAGGTGCAAAGAGCAAGGGCCGATAAGACAGGCGAAGGATGATTACTTTCAGAACTTCTCTCTATTATTTTCTTGTGCTTGGCTCTGGATAATTGCCCTGTGCTATAATGGACAGTGGGTGATGAAGGAGTTAAAGTAAAAAACACCTGTTAGTTTAAGTGGAGGCAAGTAGGGTAGGGAAATCACCTGAATTTCTAATTTGATTGATACTCCACACTGAATGCAACCCGAACAATCCTAAGATCTGTAAATAAGTCCATGTTCAGAACATAAAAGTGCTAGCAAAGTCATGCTGTTGCAGTACCTCAGGGCATGAATTGTCATTTATTGGCCCCCCTTTACCAAACTAGAATGAGTGAAGATTTTCCTTTTAGGATGAACACAGAATAATTACCAGATTAATTGTCCTTTGCTGTTATAAATAGTACACTTATAGTCACAGAAGTGGATTATGGGAGTTTTAATTAAGCAAAATATTGAAGACCTCAACAAGGCTTCCAGCTCCCTTAATTTACTGCAGATTTTTTGATACTTGGCACTTTACTGTGGGAACATTTTACAGAGAAGAAAGTCTGGATGCTGTGGGACTGATAGATACTGAACAATTCTGGCAAGGTCTTGAAATAGAGAGCTGAAAGATAAACAAAGGCCAGTTTGGTGAGGAGAAAAGACTGCCTTTGATAAACAAATGCCAGCTGAAAGGAATACAACAGCTAGTTTGGTGGGAATGAGTACCAACTGAAAGAAAAACAATTAAAGAGAACTATCAACATAGACAATTTTAGTGTAACTTGGTTTCTTAGCATGCGTGGTAGTTTAGCCAGTAACATGTTTGTAATAGCTTTATGGGCAGTTACATTTAGCCAATAATACACTGTAGATACCCTCATGGGCACCTAGATATTTAACTAAGAAGGGTTTATAAAGAAACAGCTAAGCTCAATAAAATGTCTTCTGTCCATCAGATTGAAGTCCGTGTGATCATTCCCCCCACTTTACCACAGTATTGGCTGCTGAACCAGTAGATACTGGACTGAGAATTTCTGCCACCAGTTAGAACAAATAAGCTTCTAGCTTGTGTGGACAAGGAAAAAATTTAAAACATGGTATCATGGGAATACAGAAGATAGACTTGAGGGTTATTTGAAACTATTGAAGCCAGCTGCTTCTTTGTTAGCTTTCACTTTAAAGCAGTTTGATTCTCCCACTCCCCTAACGACATAATATGAAGTGAATATTAAAGACTGAGGGATCAGAAACTAACCTCTCTGTATATTTTTATTTTTGGAAATATGATTCTCAGAATTTGTATCATCTGGCTTATAAACTCTGATTACTGCTTCATTTCACATTATATTTAAAGCACAGCCTTTTGATTAGATCACAATCTTTTATCAGTCTGGGAAGCTGGCTCAATGTTGATTTTAAGGTCTTACTTCTAGAGTCTTATTTGGCAAAGGGTATCCTGACAGAATAACTGAGTGACCAGAGTGATTGTTTAAACTCCTTGGAAAATAACATGTCCCTCATAAAAAATTCTGACCACAGAAATGTTGATCCGGTATATTAAGTTGAGGACATGATCGATCCAAGGGTTAGATGATATGAAAACATGTATACCCTTTATGTTAACTTTCCATGTCTGTGAAGGACAGATGATAAAACCTTTACTCTAATGCCAAACTGAATAAGGATTCAGTCTTTCCATTGGTTCCACTCTAAATAAATTTGGATTTTATGTAAACCACAGCCCAAACTTTTTATGAATTCAGGAAACACTGGCTTCATTTTTCTTGCCAGGCTACAAAACTAGACCATGACAGATGACTTTGAGCATTTGCTGATAATTCACCTACTAAACATAATAGTTTGATTCTTTCACTTACTGCTGTTTACAGAAGCAGAAGTTAATTCAATGAAACATTGGTGCTTGGCAGATTCTTTTCATTCTTTCCCCTTTAGTCAGATCTCATTGCATCCTAAGAAAAATCTTTAATAGCATGATATAAATGAAAGATCATAGACACCATTTCCTATTGAAAGGGCACATTTATTTAGCATTCATATAAGACTAACAACACTGGCTACAACTACCCATACAAATACACTGTAACTCATTCAAGAATGTGATCAATTAGTTTGGTGCTATTCATGTGACACCTAAATAATTCAAAGTAATCAAATCCCCTAAAATCAAATGGAGCGGTCACAGCTATGCTAAGCTAGTGTAAAATTTAATTTGTGCTAATCTGCCTTGGAGAGAGGAAGCACAATACATACTACAATATTAGCACCAGTTACCTGTTTTGGAGTTCAGTTCTCTTTTTTTTTCTTCTTTCTTTTATTTTCTCCATGTCTTATATACATGAACATATCTAAGGAAATGTGATTTTAGCTTAATTCCTTACAATCTAGAAAAGTAGTAAAGTCTTGGTTTAAAACGATGTTACCTTTTAACACTGTTCCATTAAGGGGCAACTATGTTGCAAGAATATCAGAAAAGGAAAATATTATTCACAAAAATGAAACCAAGCAGCCTGTCTTTCGTATTGTATAGGAATGAAATCTAGAAACTATATTCAAATATTAAACAGAAGATTTTAAAATAACTGCTTTCCTCAGTGGTCCAAGACACAGTAGCAGAAGATGAAATCAAGGCAAACACAACTGTCAACTTCAGGGATAACTTGGGCACTAGATTATTTCTTTCTCACATTCCTTTGAACTGAAAAGGAATGTTACGTACTCAACACTGCAACAAGCATATTGCTCCCCATGTAGTATTGGACACACATTGGTTAGAAGAAGCAAAACAGTGCCATTTCCATATACATTCAAATATAGATACATACAAATTTCACATAAATACTTAGTTCCAAGATGATTGGGTAGCAACTTCCCTTGTGAGCAGCAATATGGAAGAAGGGAAACAAAGCCCAAAGGTGCCCAAACAAAGCTCAGCTCTCTGGGCTCGATATCCTAGCCAGTTTTTCACGCAACAAGGAGTCTAAGCCATGAGCACCCTTTTTTTTTCCAGGGGAACACTGTAGGAGACAGTGTCAAGGGCTTCACCAAAGTCTAGGTAAGCAGCATCCACAGTCTTTCCCTCATCTACTAGGTGAGTCACTTTGTCATAAGGGGGGATCATGTTGGTCAGATAGGACTTACCTTTCCTAAACCCGTGCTGACTGGACCTGATCACCTGGTTATACTGTACATGTTGTGTGATGACACATGCAGGATCCATGTACATGGACCATCATGCAAAATGATCTACTCCATAACTTCGTCCAGCACCAAGACTGATTGGCCTTTAGTTCCCTGTAGTTCCCTGTATTCTCCTGCTGGGTCTTCCTGTAGATGGGCATCAGATCTGCTAATCTTAAGTCAAGTGGAACCTCTCCAGTTAACCAGTACCACTGACAAAAGATCAAAAGTGGCTTGATGAGCACTTCTGCCAGTTCCTTCAGTACTCTTGGGTGTATCTCATCCAGCCTCATAGGTGTGTGCATCTAAGTGGTACAGCAGGTTGGTAATCGTTGCCTCTTGGATTGTGGGATCTCCCTTCTGCTCCCTATCCCTGTCTTCCTGCTCAGCAACTGATCCTACTATTAAAGACTGAAGTGAAGAAGGCATTAAGTACCTCAGCCTTTTCCTCATCCTTTGTCACTATGTTCTAGTTGGACTTTGTCTATTCTTACTTTCTCCCAGCATAACCTCACAACACCTTTGTAGTCCTTCTGAGTTGCCTGCTCCTTCTTCTAAAGGCCATAAAAATCTTTTTTTTTTTTTTAATTTTATTTTCTGAATTCCAGCCAGAGCTCTCTGTTCAGCCAGGCTATCAGCCTTGCTATCTCGTCTTCCAGCACATGGGGACAGCCTGCTCTTGTGTCCTTAAGACTTCCTCCTTGAAGAGTGCCTCAATAAAAAGTGAAGAAGTGCCACTGTATCACCAGAGACTAGAACCAGAGTCTGAGAGTGTTTTTATTTATTTATTTTTCCTAAAAATGCACAACCTAAGCTATCAGCTGATACATATCAGCTTAGGTCCCTGGAAGCAGTTTTACACCAAAGGAGAGCCTGGTTCTTCCTCATAGTTTGATTGATTCCATCCTGTTTTCATTTAAGTGTGTGCTTCTGAGATGATAAGCGCTGAGATGCAGTTCTTAAGGGCTGCAATCTCTTAAAATATAAAATAACTAACCGGTTTCGGGATAAGTATTTTATTTCTGCCAATGGCATAATGCTTAGGCTTGAAATGTTATCATCCAATGAAATTTTATCTTGAAAAACTTTTCATGTTGTCTGGCTTTGAACATCAATGCAAGTAAGGTCCTGAAAGTACGGAATCATCTGCAAGAAAATGAAAACTGAAAAGTAGCAAGGATTCAAACCTTTCCCTAAGCACTACTTTGAGCAAAGGCAGTGTCAGGTTTTGTATATGTGCCATTAGAACAGACTAATATGAGACATTCATGTGGCAGAGGCATGACAGTGTGGTCAGACTGGCTCCATTTGCAATGTAAATCTTTACAAGCAGTAATCATTTGAGATTTACTGTGTTATCACTAGAATCCTCATTATAGGAGCAGAAGTGACCACTGCAGATAACATTACAGAACTGTTCCTGCTCTGATATTTTGAACTTACTTGCTCAGAAGTGAGAAACTTTATGCCATTTATGCTAAAGTTTTCATGCTTTAGTTCTACTGTGGATTTATTTATTTGATTTTACTTGGAAATGAAGAAAGAAAGATCAATGATTTTGGAGAAGAGTAGACAAAATATATATTTCTTGTATGCGTACCTTTGCATAAAGTAGGTACACTGAAGCCATCAGACTTACTTCTCCAATAAATTGCCTCATTGTCTCTATTTTTGTTGACTTCCTCTGCCAATTTTCTGTGGCCTGCACAATAGCTATAATTAGTCAAATCCTTAAATGCAGCCTTTGAAAGTCCTTTGAAGAAGACCTCTCAGACCACATTGCTGGACTCTGAGAAAGGGTGTTCAGAGCATGTGTCTTCTGAGATGAGTCTTTTACTGGAGGCTAAAAAAATCTTACCATACAGAAGATTTTCAGTGAAGGGAGTAAATCTTCTCACCTATTGCCATTTTTTTAATGCAGTCTCATTTTGAAATAATATTTCTGCTTGAAGTGTCCTCAGATAGCCTACATGCAAGATATCCTCCATTAAATTTCCTCTCTTCTGGGTAGAAATCTGGTTGGATGGCTGGGCCCAGAGAGTGGTGGCAAATGGAATTAAATCTAGCTGGAGGCCAGTGACAAATGGGGTTCCCCAGGGCTCAGTGCTGGGTCCAGCCCTGTTCAATGTCTTTATCAATGACCTGGATGAAGGCATTGAGTGCACCCTTAGCAAGTTTGCAGATGACACTAAGCTGGGTGGAAG
>WAAB01003717.1:52222-72595 GCA_013389865.1 Piaya cayana
GACCCTTCTTGTAGATGGGCACAACATCAGCCAGCCTCCAGTCCAGTGGAACTTCCCCAGTCTTCCAGGACTGTTGGAAGATGATGGAAAGGGGTTTGGCCAGCACATCCGCCAGCTCTCTCAATACCCTAGGGTGAATCCCGTCTGGCCCCATAGACTTGTGTGTGTCCAGTTGGGCAAGCAAGGCTCTGACCACCTCCTCTTGGACCATGAGAGCCTCGTATTGCTCCTCGTATAGCTCGAGAGAGCTATCTTTGAACTGTGTGCTTGCAAAAACACTGGAAATCTGTGGAAAAATTTGAGAATTCCAGTTCTGCCAGGAAAAACACTGTTAATAGACATGTCTTTCATGTTGTGAGTGCAGCTTGGCAAATGCGCACTCAGTAGTTGGATGATGGTGGTGGGGATGATTGTTCTTCCCAAAGCCAGATGCTTTGTTACAAAGAACTCTCTTGTATTTGTTAAAGAGAGTTGGCGGGACTTGATCCTCTGAAAGTTGTGGTGCCAGAGACAGCTCGCTATGAGTGAGAAAATGCTAACAGCTTCCAGGCACCTAAAGCCTTCATTTCATAAAGCCAGACATCTTTTGGAGGAAAAGACCTCTTTCATGGTATTTTGGAGAAATCTGAGTGCTCTGTCTGCCAGAATATAGAATTGCAAAGCTTATGCTCAATCCATTGTCTTTTGGCTTTTCAGAGATTGAGAAAGCTTTGGTTAGAGTTTGGAAAATACTTTGACTTTTAATCTGTTTCATGAAACACAATTTACCTCGGGCATGTGTTTTTGGATGCAAAATATTTAATCTGTCAGACTGCAGAAAGGTGGTCAGGAAGTTTTAAAGGTATCCTTTTTCTTCTGTAGATGTGTGAATTAGCAGGAAACTTGCTTAAATCTTTACAGTTATATTTCTTCAGCACTATTGAAGAAGAAATGATTTCCCCAAGGGATACTGATAACTTTGACGTGAGTAAAACATTGAAGTTGAAACATAGGCAGTATCCCTTTAAAACAACCAAAACTTTAGTATACAAGGAAAGTTTAAGGCATAAAAAATGAACCCACTGTCAAAACAGTCATCACCACTGAGTAGTATCTGACTGTTAAGTAATCTGTTTGCTGACATCAGTACAGGGATAAGTTTAGCAATTATATCCACAGGAATGAAATTGGGTCCCAGATGTTATCAATGCAGACTGTACATGTCATTGATAAATGCAGTTTACCTCTGCTGATCTGCTAGTGTGTTTTGTGCTTGACTAACTTGCTCTCTTGGTTAAATTTTATCAATAGATGGTGACAAAATGCCCATAGTTGGTTTTTTTGTTCTCTTTTCTTTCAATTGCTTGTGGATTTTTTTAACTCCTGCCATTTTATTTCATTTGGACGTTACTCTTATATATGCACCAAACCGCTTGTACTTTATGGTTATACATATATATATTACAGTTGCAGAAGATCTAAGTGTTTTAAGTTTTAGCTACACATCATTCCAGATAAGCATAACCACCTAGAAATATGGTGTAATAAAGTAACTTAAATTAAGACCTAATGCATTAGGGTCAATGATTATGTTCAATAATAAAGATTTCAGTGCCCTATCAATTATAGGCCAAGGTCTCCTCAAACTATGTAACTATTTTTGCTTTCTTACTTCATGACCTATATGTATGTATATTTAAACAAATCACCAAAGCACTGGATTGTGATATAAGATGTGCAAATGAAGTCACCTGAATGCATATTTAATGATAAAATACACGATTTTTTCACAAAATCAACCTATCACACTGTTTTTTATTGAAATGACTATTAGCTAAGTAATCCATTTTAGTAGGATGCATCACACTAATGAAAGTACAGTGAAGCTGTTTTCTCCCTCTGTTTATACAACATCTAGTGCAACTGAGTCTGTTTCCTAGGTGCTATATTCATGCAGTTAATAAAGCATGTAGCTTACAGTTTTTTTTTAATTACCTTCATGTAATGTAGATATAAGTGCCTGTCCTTGCAGACTTTAGGAGTCCTCACTGTAGCTGCAGACATATTGTCACCTATAAAAATGAACAATGATGACTTTTTGAAAATGATGCTTAAGTCTGTGCTATTAAAGCTGTCATGAAAATTCAGATTAAGTGTCCTGATGTTACAAACTTTGAATTACACTAGAACTCAATCTTTAGAAGTACTGGCTCTTTCAAAGTTAATGCTATTCCTAATCCTGTATTCATATTTGTGATATAACAATGAGGTCCAACACACACACAGAGACTGTGAGTGTGACTATTTTTGTTTAACAAATTAAGAACTATGGTCACTATCAAAATAGTTCCCTTCTGAGTAAACACACAGCTGAATATGATGCTGCCAATGTTCAAAGCAATGCCACAGATCATTTTCTCAAAGACTGTTGAGAATCTCTGTCATTTTTCCTTTCACATCTTCTGCTGACAAAGCATTGTTCCCTGACATTTGGGAAGAGGCAGAAATTGAAGAAAGCCAGATCTGGTGAATAGGGTGGGTGCTCAAGCGCAGTGATGTTGTTATTAGCTAAAATATGCTCCACAGAAAAAGTGTTACGGACTGGTGCATTGTCTTGAATGCACTGATCACTCTTGCACACTGACATTTTCCAACCAGGGGTAAGAAAATGTCTGTATTTGAACACATGTCCACTTGTACTTAGTGAAGCAATGGAGCTGAGCCTTGTCTCACTGTGACAGATTAAAATATGTTCTGTAACCATTACTCCACTTTCACTCTTCATTCCCAAGCTATAGAGTTAGTCTAAGTTTTTTTTGTGTCAGACCTTGCATATTTAATGGCAGACTAGAGGTAAGATTAAATGAACTAAACCAAAAAAAGTCTTTCTGCAATTATTGCTGTACATTGAAATTGCATATATAGTTCTTGAATTTTAATTAATTTCTGAAGGAAAAAAATACAGGTAAAAATTGTCAGGTAAAAGCTTTTACATTTCTACAGAAGTCAAAGAACTTGTATGGAAAATAAACCTCTCAAGTAGGTTCTGTGATTTAAAAGAACAAAAGCAGGACATAAGTATTCTCCTATTATTTTGACTTAATACGATGAGACTTCCTCCTCAGCTTTATTTAAAAACAGTTCATTCACTTCATGTGAAAACACAACAGTGAAAGTAACCACTCAAGAACATTAACAACTAACTAAGGTTTGTATTATGGGCAAGCTGACATTATAAACTTCATTGAGCGGCACTGAATATATAATCCTTGCCACCTCAAATGGCAAAGCTGTACCATTGTCTTGATTTATGTGTAGCTTGACAGCGCATATAGACCTCTTCTGGTTACCATCATATGCACAGCCATGTAAAGTCCCACCTCAGGGAGCTTCTCATGAGATGCAAAAAAACCTGATAGCAGAAGCATGTGGTGAGCATGAGGCAAGGTAATAAGTGATGGAAATTAATTAAGATTAGCAAATCCCACTGATAAAAAGGAGATTAGTGGGGAAACATTTAATTAGACTTCAACAGTATCAGTATATTCAGTGAGCATATTCATATATGTTCATGTGTATATGTTTAGCCATTGAGTGCACTTATGCACAAAACCAAGCACAGTTTCTGGTGTTGCTTTAGTAATGTTTTCATGTGAGAAAAGATGTAATCACACTACCCTTGATATGAGGTAGTCAGTGAAATGCATTGTGTGTAATAAGAATCTACAATATAAACTTTCATATTTTATGAGCTGTTAAGCACGTATCTTTACAATACAGACATATTAAAATGCCACCTGCTGACTGGAACTTCTACATTTCCATATAGCAGTATTATGCTCAAAATGCACAATTTTAAGTGATGGCTATATTCTGCCCCAATTTATGTTCTGCATAGCCTCGTTGCAGTTAAAATGCCCAATTAATTTCTGGTTCTATTCCACTAAAGTCAGAATGTTAATGTCGGTGTAGTTACCCTTGGGATGGACTAAATCCAGTAGGATTGCATTAAATTGATATGATTATTGATCTAAACGCTCACTTGTGTATGATGTCATAATTTTTAAAATCAGATCAAAACTTGATTTTGCAGTTCTCATTACATACAGAAGAATGATCAAAGATGTCTAGCAGAAGTGTAAATAAGGGCAGCAGCTTGGACCCTGATCCTGGGAAAAATAGTAGATCTGCGCTGTGTCCCAGATTTGGAAACTTTATAGCAATGTATACTTGAAAGAACAGTGAAAATAAACCAAACAAGTATATGATCCCACTGGCTCTAAGAAGACTAAGATTTACTCTGAAGACATTCATAATGAATAATTATGTTATGTTAATAGTTATTGTGTTGCATACCTAGAATTTACGAATACTAACAAAAGTAAATAAATTCAAATTGCTATCAGCAATTTGAAGGAGAAAAAATACCATTCTAGATCTACCTGCCACAGTGTATGGGCTTCATAGGTTTGTATTTCTAGGTTAAAAATGATAATACTGATTCAAAATAACTTTTCAATCTTGTCATTCTCACTTTTACCTTCCTCTAATGTTAATCTCTTTTGCAATTTTGCTTTCCTTCCTTGAAAGATAATCTGTGCTGATTTTAAAGTTTTCAAGGCACAGGGGCTGGGGGATGGGGTGGGAAGGGTGTTTGTGTGTGGTACTTTCTTGAAGTGTAAATGATGCCACACTTGTTTCAATGTCATACCTCTCTTTTATGGTGGTGGTTAGATTTCAGCCTTGATGACTTAAGAACAGAAGCATACCTGACTTCAGTCTAACCTTGCAGTGTATCTTTGGAGGAGTTGAAAAAAAACATTCTCTTCTCAAGCTTTTCTAGACTCATTCATTCCATGAATCAAATATTTAGCATGTCACATTATTAATTCTCTAAGGTCGGTTGTGTTTTGACATTACTTTTCAGATGGCTAGTTGACATATAATTACAGTTTTGAATGGGGATCACTGATTGCTTTCAACCATTTTTCCTGAAGCTGTTGCAAATCAGATGAGTTGCACCAGAAGTGATATATTATTCACTGATAGAATGCAAATTACTTCCAAATAGGAGAGCTCTCATATACTGTCCCTGGTTTTCACTGCTCATGACTCCACTATCATCATCTGTGCTATCTGAGGTCTTCTAAGAAAAGGTGGCTATGAACCCAGAATCAATTTATGTATTTTCTCAAATTCTGACTTTGTATTTCTGTAGGTTCTGCTGCATAAACCTTTCTACTGAGGAGATTTGTCTCTAGATTTGGAGTCTCCTACTGGCTTTACTACCCATTCTATTCTCTTTGATTGTTTACAGCTGGGTATTAAGTAAGCCATTAACCCAGTATACATTCCAGCATGTTATTGTAATTCCAAAATAGGAAAATCCTTTCTTGTAGTGTGACAACTTCCTCATTTTCATGTCTGGCTGTAAATGAAAACAACCAGATGGTCCTCACTGATTTGTATTGTGTGTGAGACATCTCAGTGCTTTTATGTCAGGGCACAGATTTGTCTCATCTAACAGTAGCAGAAAAGCAGCTCTTTTGTGTGTTTATTTGATGTTTGTGGTTCATATGGCTGGCAGCATGCACAGTCCAAGAATGGCAGTCCTCCAGATTTAATATTATGCTGAGTATGAGTAGTGGAGGGACTTGAAATGAACTGAGGAGGAAACATGAAAGTTGTGCTGTGATATTTTGTTAAAATGTTATTTTTTGTATGGAGCCTGGCCAGAGTCAGGAAAGAAAATGAATGCTCTGTTAATGGTTTTGTCAATATCCCAGGCTAGAGGGAAACTGGTAAATGGAAAAGACTGTGTGTCCAATGACCAAGTGTTGTCCAGCATATCCTTCCTTGGCCAAAACAGAGCCTTTCATGTGGAAAGGGAGAGCCCTTTGCTGTGAAATAACTTATCTTGGTAGATGAGAGGAAAAAGGAAAAAAAAATGGTTCTAAAATCAGTAGGTGTATCTCCCACTACTCATTTCCTATTTGGAGTGTGAGTAACTGATTGCTAATAACATTTGGGAAAGTATGTTAATGAGACTTATACTTGTGTTCTTTCCACAAGAATAACAGAGAGCAGAAAGGCTTTGTGTGGGCCAGGCTAGAATGGTTAATGTGAGAGATCAGCCTGAGAGAACAAAAACATCCTGAGAGCACTGATGTCATGAACTTTCTTCCCCACTCTTGTTTTAGATGAGTGAATTTAGATACATCTACCTTAAGAGTTCAGCTGGTATACGTTTCCAGCAAAATGGATGTTGTCCCTAGTGACTCCTTACGAGATTTGTTGTATAATTGTGCCTAGATTTCTGCCTTTCATATTCAAAATAAACTGTTGTCCTACTGACCAGCTGTTACTTTGATAAATAAATGTTCTAGAAAGAAGTGATAGGAAACAACTTCTGATTATTTTCCCCACACGGTGTTACACAGCCTGAACTTCTGCTATCCTGTTGCACTCTTCACAAACATAAATTAATATTTGCACATTTAATCAATTACCTGTGTTATTTATGTGGGGATTTATATATGCAAGTGGAATTTGCTATGTAATCCCCTGTTTATTGCAGAGATACTTGAAAAGATTCAAGGCAAATGAAATAATTCAAGTTCAGTGGGAAGTCCTTCTGATTAGGATCCTCAAGAAGAAGAGAGGAAGGATAATTTTTCTCCAGATTTTTCATGTGTTTGCTGACATACAAAGTTCACAGTTAAGCATTGTCAAGTTCCATTTAGCAATTTATCAAGCCTGACTAGGAAGGCAGAAAATTGGAAGGAATACCTTTTTTTTTAAGTGTATATTCTCCTTGGGTTGCCTTGAGTCACCTTCATCTGTCTAGCCAGTATGTCTTTGACATACAGACAGGCTTTGCCTCATGCTGTACTGAATCTATTGGAGATCCATATAATAAATGCATGGTTTTACTTCAATGCATCAGCAAGCAAAAAAATCCCTGCCAGGATTCTGTTATAAACCTCTCCAATTAAGAAGGGAGTTTCATTCAGGAAATTAGCTCTTTTCAGTGCATGGAGCCTATAGGATGGTTACTGTGTTCTAAGGTTAATGCCAATGTTAGAAATAAGCCCCACAGTCCACAGAGGAGTAGTAGCTCCTAAACTATGGCTGTATTCATGACCACAGTTATGGATGATGTGTTCTGAAGAATGATACATTTTATACATTCTTAAAGGGGAAAGAAAAATTTCAATGATTCTAAATGTTCGGGAAAGTGTTATAAATGATACACAAACATTTATGGGCAAGGGAGCCCATGAGGGCTGGGAGCTCTTCAAAAAGGAAATCCTAGCAGCTCACGAGAAAGCCATCCCCGTGTTCCGGAAAAAGAGCTGGTGGGGGAAAAAACCAGCTTGGTTGAGAAGAGAGCTCTCAAGTGACATCAGGAAGAAGAGAAATGTTTATAGGCTCTGGAAGAGGGGGCAGGCCTCTTGGGTGGACTATAGGAGGGAAGTGAGATCGTGTAGGGAAAAAATCAGAGGGGCTAAGGCTGAACTAGAATTCAGGTTGGCAAAGACCGTGAAGGATAACAAGAAATCTTTNGGAAAGGGTCATTAGGCATTGGAATAGGCTGCCCAGGGAGGTGGTCGATTTGCCTTCCCTGGAGGTGTTTAAGGCACGAGTAGACGAGGTCCTGAGGGACATGGTTTAGTGTTTGATGGGAGTGGTTGGACTCGATGATCCGATGGGTCTCTTCCAACCTGGTGATTCTGTGATTCTGTGTGTGATTTATATCCTCTAATAAAGGGCAAAATGAAGTTATAAGACTGACTTTCAGGACAATAGAAGACAATTGTACAGGAAGAATACTGAGAGATTTTTCACCTACTAAAAGAAATCCTGTTTTAGTTTTCACAGACTCTTGAGTGTTCTCCACATTTGCATTGGCATTTCTTCCCCAGGAACTAATGTAGTGGTTGAGAGAATATTCTTGGTAATGAATGACACTGAACTGATGACAAAGCAGAAAGTGAGTATAGTGAGGGAGCAAAATAAAAAGGCTAGCATAGTTGTTAAGATGAAACACCTGCTGTCAGGCTGTAAGGCTGCTGGGTAGAAGTCTCCTTCTGAACAAATCACTTTCCAAGCAATGCTACAAATCTCTGCCTCCCACAAAGCCTTCTTTCTTCCCCTTCCACAGTCTCTTTCCTTTGGATTACTGTTTTCATGAGTACACTTACTTTGGCACATTCCTAAAAGCTTGTAATACAGTAGCTTCCGATAAACAGTTTTTTGTTTCAGATTGATATCCAACCAAGATTTCTTATTCTGTGTTATACACTGGTTTTCAAACTAACATATTCTTTCTGAGCACATCATATAGAATTCCAGCAAATCCTTTTGTAAATCTCTAAGATGTGTTAAAAGCTTGACTTTAGCAACCCATCATGTCTCAGCTTAGAACTCCCACTTTTTACGAGAAATAGGATTCTTTCCTTTGCAAATACAAAGACATTTTGACAAAAGTTGGCATCAATGTCCTCTGCTACCTATCCCCCATTAAATCTATCCTTGGTTGGCACTTAAACTCAGATACAACTGACATGGTGTTTCCTAAATAGGCCTGATACCAATCTAACAGATGGGCCTATGAAAGAAACAAACACGTGCTTCAGTCTTTAGTATTTCAGGGACTGAGTTTCACTAGGGAGCTTTTGGGCTGCAGTCTGCTCAGAAAAACATTAGCAAAGATCAAGGAGACATGTTACCTCTGGTACTCCAATAATCAGCTGAATAAACTCTGGCTTCTAATATAAAGTAAAATTGTTTTGTTGCTTGTCAGCTACAACTAGTATTTTGCTCACAAAAGAAAGTGAGAGAAGGAGCATTTTGACCACTTTATTGTTCATTTGAAGAATGCGCCCATGGACCTTGGCCTAAGTGACAATGGAGTTTTCTAAGTATTGAGTCTTGTACTCTACTATCTTCATCAGTGACACAGTGGGATCAAGTGCATCTTCAGCAAGCTGGAAAAGGACACCAAGCTGAGTGGTAAGGTTGACATGCCTAAGGGACAGGATGCTACCCAGAGGCACCTGAATAAGCTTGAGAAGTGTAGCCATGTGTAATTGATGAGGTCCAAGAAGCCCAGGTGCAAGGTCCTGAACCTGGAGTAGGACAACCCACAGTATTGACACAGGCTGGGAGTTTAAGGGATTCAGAGCAGCCCTGCCAAGAAGGACTTGGGGCTACTGGCAGATGGAGAACTGAACATAAACCAGTAATGTGACCTTGCAGCCCAGAAGGCAAATAATATCTCAGGCTGTCTCTGAAGAAGCCAGCAGTCAAAAGGAGGAGATTCTGCTCCTCTACTCCACTCTGGTGAGACCACACAAGCAGTGCTGCACCCAGTTCTAGAGTTCTCAGCACAGGAAAGGCTTGGCCCAAGGGAAGGCCATGAAAATGATTAGAGAGGTGGAGCATCTTTTCTATGAGGAAAGGATGAAAGATTTGGAGTTATTGATCCTGGAGAAGGCTCTGAGACCTTATTGCAGCCTTTCAATATTTAAAGGGACCTTATAAGAAAGAAGGGGACAGAGTTGTTAGAAGGGCCTGTTGCATTAGGACAAGGGATAAAGATTTTAAAGTATAGAGGTTAGATTGAGGCTAGATATAGGCAAAATTTTTTTACATTCAGGGTGATGTAACACTGGAAGAGGTTGCCCAGAGAGATGGTAGATGTCTCATCCCAGGAAACACCAGAGGTCAGGTTGGATGGGGTCTGAGTGACCTGATCTATTTGAAGATGTCCCTGCTTATTACAGGAGTGTTGGACTAGCTGACCTTTAGTGGTTCCTTCCAACTCGAATTATTCCATGATTCTGTGATTCTATGTTTTGATGAAATACCTTTCACGTAAGTAGACCTGCTGATTTTAATAGATCTGTTAATTTAAAAGTAATGGTTTATGGTGCTGTTTCACTGTAAATCTTTCAGTGAAGACAATGTATATTTTGTTTTACAAATACTTTGCATAGTAGCAGTCCCATATACTTATATAACATTCTGAATAGTATTTTTTAAAGAAGTGGTGTCTGATTCATTGCTAGTTTCATTCCAGCAAAACTATATTGTAGATTAGTTTGTCCTGAATTTATTTTCAGCATATTCAGTATTGACCTATTTTGACTAGATAATTTCAGAATTATCATTATTTTGTTCCTTTCATTCTTGGCTCCCGAGGAAAGAATTAATATCATTATATCTTTCTTCTTTGCAATACATAAGTAAGGTTTGTCTGTGCTTTATTGTGCACTAGAATTTAATGAATACTTCCTATTATGAAAAGTTTTGGTTTTTACTTGCATCAACTATGCTATTTTAACCTGCCACCTGGGGTCATTTCAATTATATTTGACAAATGAGTTATGATTACCAAATGAATTGCATTTCTTTTTCATTAGTAATTACAATACAAATTGTAAGTTTTATGCCCAGTTTTCTGGAAATGAATTGGGCAGGGCGCTCTCTTTTCTTTAAATACTTCTTGTCAGAAAGATACAAATGATTATACAGAAAAATTCAATCAATAACAGAAAATTACATCTGAAAAGCAACTTACTCCATGCAGCACAGAACATTAGTAGTGACTACGTGTGTTTCCTGCAGGCCAAAATATAAAATTAAAAAAATCTTCCAAACAACACTTTAAAACATATGGAGAAGAAGTCTTGGTTTGGATCAGTTAATTCATTTACAAGATCCTACTTGTATCCAAATATAGTAAAAACTCTTTCTGTATTCTGCATCTGGAAATTCATATGATTTTTTTTTAACATTAGCATTTTAATTGTTCACCTTCATTGAATCAAAACAAAGAAATGAAAGGGAAGCGGGGATGGAAATGAAGTTGCGTGTATTTGGAGAGTTTTACAAAAACAAACTGCCCTAAAATATAGCATTTATATAAAAATGTAGTTTCCCTAAATATCATCAGACAATATTGGCTTAGAAGAACCTCTGGCAGAACAGCATTTCTTAATAAGCTACAATGTGCTTCCTATAGCACCCAGGGTTTTCTTTGAAATATGTCTATTTGAAAATAAGGTCATGCTGTTCTGTCCAAAAATTATGACTTCTGGTACTATAGCTGGCATAACAATAACATTGTTGTGCATTAATTTGGTTACTATCAGTGTGATATCTAATATGCAGGCAGTTAATATAAAGTGTTTGGTTATTGCCAGTAGAGTCCATATTTAATGCCAAAGAGTAGGTAGTTTATGAATGTTTTTATGGATATTCTGTTTATTTAACAAATGTGTACTGTTGTGAAGTAAGGAAACACTAATAGAGGCCAGACTGACTTCTCTGTTCAAGCTAAATATCTTTTTTTGCTAAAGCTGGTGTAAATGAGAGAACTAAACCTAAAGTACAATGAAAACTTGCTTTAAAGAACTGGGATTGTGCCCGTAAGAAATGCAGTTATGCTTCTTTTCTCAAAGTGATATTTGGAGATGATTATTTGGGGGCCTTGTGTTAGGGGCAGTGATAAGAGGTGTTTAGATCCTGAATACCTTGGAAGCATGGGTAATAGCCTAGCAAATATACTGTGTGAAGTGAGGGAAAGCTAGGGGCATGGCAGAATGATACTAGTGAAAGCAAGCCTGTGCTGATATCAAAACTGAACCTTAATTTGTGGTAGAATATTCTTCTTAATCTACCTTCCACAGAGATAAAGGTGTTCTTCATGTTGTATGTCACATTGTAGAAACCCTGCCTAATGGCTTGCATTATAATTTGTATTAATTATACCCTGGTAGAATCATAGACTCATAGAATCACCAGGTTGGAAAAGACCTCTTGGATCATCAAGTCCAAGAAAAAAAAAATTAAGATAATTAGATCTAGGCAGAGGAATGACTTTCACCAATAAGTATGAACTACTTAAAAATCATTTCTGAAGCAAATTAGACCTCTTGTTTTTGGGGTGAATAATTACTTCTGTAAAAGACAGAACTATCCCTGGCAAGCTTCATTGGAAACAAGAGTGCTTTACATTAACAATATACTGATTTGGTTACCTGAATCTAAAAGCAGTATGAAGAATATCTTGAGTCTGGTATGCGGTCTCAAACTCCATTTGAATCAATCAGTGAGGAAGCAAGGAGTGTGATGGGAGAGATGAGGATGAGCTGTATCCATCTTTCTAGCCTCAAGAGAAAAACAGTGGCATCAAAAAGCTTTCTGTTTGATTTCTGGGATTATCACTAGAGTTATTTGGCATTAGGATTTAGCTGCAAGGCCACAAAGTTGTGAATGACTGAAGCATCGGTAGCCTTTATCACAGGCAAGAATTTGCCTCATTCTACATTGTTTTAAAGTCAACTACTTTTCTGCCTTTTGCAGAGGAAAGGGACTAAGTTCCTCTGATGTTGGAGGAGCTTTCTATTCCCTTTTTTTTAACTTGTCTTCCTGAATTCCAGTGACATTTTTCAAAACACAGATGCATAGTCTCATTGATAGGGGCCACAACGTGTGCATGTAGTGTGACTTAATATTTCTATTCTGTCAGTAGATTTCCATGTCCCTTATAAAACAAAAATATTTGGACAAATGTATTTGGGAAATTTTGGTTAAACCCCACATTCCTTACAAACTATGTTCTTATTTTGAAGAACAGGTTTCATCTTTTAACTCTGAAGTTATCTACCTCCCTTGTAAATTATCAGTACTTGTGGGTGACTGACTGACATTTCTCTTAAGAAACCATGAGGCTGAGATAACATAAAGAGATATTTTATCCTCAGTAAAATCCTCTTGTATTCATTTCAGTTGTCTAGTAGAATAATTTTTTGTGCCTCTATTTGGATCTGTGCCAAAAATCTTTGTCATCACACATTGAGGCCTTGGCAAGTTGGGAATATGGCTATAGTACTTGTGTTTGTTATTTAAAGTTCATACTGTTCTTTGTTACACTGATGAAGACAAACAAATCTAATCTCATTTCTCAGAGAAAAATAAATTTCCCACACTCCAAAATCATGCCATCAGCCAATACATTCCTCAGACTCCAAAGTCACAGATGTTGTTTTCTATGAGTTGTCAGTTTTATCCAATTTGGTAAGAAGACTGGAGCAGAAAGCTATCTGGGGAAATTACAATTTTCTGTATGCCATGATGACCATCCAGAGAAATAATTTCTAGCGAGTGCAATATTTAGAAATCAAACATTTTCAAAATGTATCTTGGGCAATACAATTCTCATTAAAAAGTATTGTAGCTAATAGCTAACTGATTGCAACCAAAGAAGATAAGGATGTAAAGATCATCAAGTAAGCAGGAACTAAACTTTAGTTTTTTCAGTTCCAGGAGATGACATAGCCACTGAATCATTGTGTTTAACACTGTTAGCTTTCATATAAGTGCAATGTTCAGTGTCAGCCTCTGGCATATTGGTACTTAAAATATTTATTATGAACCTAAATAGTAAAAAGCTTCCTATAACGAATCATATAACAAGTAGGATTATACAATCAGACTGATACTAAGTACTGTAAAGCAGTATTTTGAAAGAAAATAATCCCTTCTTTTTATGTAAGAAAGAAATCATCACTTCCCTAGCCCCAGGTTGACTTCTAAAATTAAGATGATTCATTTACTTGATATTGTTTTTTTCCTCTGAGGTCTCAGTATGAGGGGTTACCTCATCAGCATAGTGCATGCTTTTTCAACAAGACCACAATAACCTTGCTCAAGGCAAACTTGAAAGGTTGATATTACATGAGGTTTTATCATGTCATAAATGATCCATGACAACAGGGAAATGATCCTTAATGTCAGGATGACTCAGAGAGCTCCTTCTCTGAGGGACTGTCTGAAGGAGCTTGTCTCCTGACTACAGAAGAAGCAGCAATCTCCTAACCCTTGCAAAACAGAATGGGAAACATAAGCACTCCCATATTGTTAGTGTTGACAAATTACTCGCAATATTTACTTTGAGAAGCTTCAGAATTTTAATATTAATAGACAGAAAATGGATGTCATCTTTTAATAATTAAATTCATCATTCAGAAACATGAGGTTCATTTCAGGTAGAGGTGTATATTGTCACAACTCCAGTGAAAGCTGATTTTGAATTCTTGACAGAGATCTGTTTTCCCTTTCTAGTTCTGTTCTTTACCTCTCAAGTAACAAGTAACTAAAAAAAAATGAGCAGTATAGGTCTCTTTAATTTCACTGCTATAAAATCTTTTCAGATATTGGGAGGATTAAAATTTGACATATATGTGTATGACTTATTTTCAAGAGAAAATACAGAAAATTTGTGGAGTGATTTGTGACTGTTTTTGTTAAAACTAAATTGCCTAAGAATATTTTGATTTTGCTTTATCATCTTCATAGCTAGTTGTGGATAATGTTGCTGAAATGCTACTTGAAATGTTACTTGAAATGTTACTTCAAATGTTACTTTTCCTGATATATACTTGTTCACACCAGGTAATTACTGAAGTATTTGGTTTGCATTTACATTTCTGTTTCCTAGCAGGAGGGCAACTGTAAAGCATTTTTGTTAGTTCCAACTATTAAATTTAGGAACTGAGGAAATATCCAGCTCAAGAAATTAAACTTTAAAGCTTCTACTTATTTTCTAGTAGCACACAAGAGTCTTCTTAAAGAAAACATTACTATTTTAATTAGAGTAGTATATGAACTTCTAACTGCGAGTTGAACAACTTTGCCCTTCATACTTCAATTGCATTATTTGCTCGTAATTTGCTTTTGCCATTGTTGAAGCCCATCTTGCCAAGGCCTGTGCCAACATTTTACTCTTCAGTGCTCTTAACGTTCATCTTTCAATTACTGGATGACATCCAAAACCACAAAGTGACAGTTGCTTTCCAAGTTATAAGCACAGCTTTGAATCCATTAAAGACTTTTCTGCTGTTTCTTTTGTGACTTTTGCTGTTATGTCACAGAAAGAACCAGGCAAAGTTCCTTTGCTCCTTGAGAATGTAATATGTCATGGCTTGTTTTAGATAGCATCTCCACAAAACAAACCTTTATAGCAGAAGCTAAATGTAGCATCCTCAAGTGGCATCCGGCAGTTTGTGATACAGGGCACATAGAGTTGGAGATTGTTATTCCCTAGAGAATTTTATGCAAAGTAACCTAGACTAAGCATGAATGACACAGCATGCCATGGGTTTCATGATGGAAAAGACTGGCTTTAAATTCTTCATACCTGCAGCCAAATTCCTAAAATGCATAACAGTCTTTTAATTTCTTCCTTTAATCAAAATTAATGAGAAAAAAAAGGACAAGAAATCTGCAATGAAAATAGGCTTTACATGTACTGAAATAGTATACAGTACTACTCAAAACCTTGTGAAAGTGGGAGCAGAATTGGTCTCTGAAGAACAGTAATACTGTGTTTCTCCGAGTGTCTTGATCAGATCTCTGAATTGGTGAAAAGATAGTCCATCTCCTATTCTATTTAAGTAAACCAAACAGAATTAGGTAGAATAGCTGCCAAAGTCATATGAAACTGGATGACTATGAACAACTACAGCAAAGGACTTTAGAACTATAAAATTAGTCAAAGGTTTCAACCTTAAATCCATCTTAATGAAATATATTTATGACCCAAGTATCTCAAAAAATTTCGTTTTCTGAAAACAATTTATGGAATCTCCATAGTGAAGCCACTTAACAATGGGGGAAATAAGGCATGCAGAATATCCACTGTAGAGAATAATTCTGTTTTGAGAAAGGAACTTCAATAAAATGCAATTTTTTTTTCTACTGTGGTAAGTCAAATGAAATGGCAAGTATTGCATAGCACAAATATATTATTTATTGTCTGAGATTCACATGAATAGTTGTGATTCTTAAACTGAGAGTTGGAAATTATCTGTTCCTTCTTTTGTCATGAGCAAGTATATGTAATAACCTTCCCAGATTCATAGCTTTATACTGATGGCCCCCATAAGTAGAACAGAATAAAAACTAATTGAATCAAATCATATTGAATTATTAAAGTTGGAAAAGACCTTTAAGATAATCAAGTCCAATCATAAATCTTACGTTGCCAAGTTGACCACTAAGCCATATCCTTAAGTGCCACATTTACACCACTTTTAAATATCTCTAAGGATGGTGACTCAATTAAATCCCTGGGCAGCCTGTTTCAATTCTAATAATAACCCAGGCAGTGTTTGTGTTAGTTCTTAACTTTGTGCCATTAATAATTCAAGGTTCTAAAGTGAGTTAACATAGGACTGTGTATCTGCCTTTTACTGCCCTGCTACAGAGGTCTATTGCATCTGTCTAGGACGGAGCTAATTTTCTTCATAGGAGAACATGTGGTGATGAGTTTTAGATTTATGATTAAAGATGTGCTGATAACAACAACAAAAAAAAAATTAACTACAACTGAACAGTGCTTATGCAGCATCAAGGCCTTCTCTATTTCTTGCTTTGTCCCCCCCAGCAAGTAGGCCACGAATGGGCAAGAGATTTTAAGGGTACACTGCTGAGACAGGTGACCCCAGTTGACCAGAGGGATATTCCACACCACCTAACTTCATGCTAAGTCATAAAAATGGAGGCTGCAGTTTTAACAGTCATTACTCATAGACTGTCTGGGCATCAGTCTGTTTGTAGGAGGTGCTAAATGATTGCCTTAGTATCACCTGTGGGGTTTTTGCCTCTTTCCTTCACTTATTAAACTGTCTTTGATTGGACTCCCAAGTTTTTCTCACTTTTGCTCTTCCTATTGTCTCTCCTATCTCGCTATAGAAGGGGAGTAAGCAAGTGGCTGGGTGGGTGTCCAGTACCTGGCTGGGGTCAAGCAACCACAAAAAAAGTGCACGGAAAAAGAACCCCTGTCTATAGTAACAAAATATGTCTTTTGGAGATGTAATAAACTGAACAAGAGCTGAAAAGATGAATAAATATGAACTCTGAAGGAGAAAACTAAATACTTCTTTTGTGATAGAGCAACCACCAGGCTGAAAGCCTAAAATAAGAAAACTAGTTGTACCTTCACTTCCAGAAGTACAATAATCTTGCTGCATTACAGTGTTTGTTCTCTTTCAGTTCAGAAATTGCCTGAAAAATATTGCTTGAAAACATAACAATACCTTTCTGAAAATAATTGCATGCCTTTTTTAATCTCTGCAGTACTCTTACACTGCCCAGTAAGTTTTCTTCTTTACTTAAGTGTCCAATTAGGTCTTTGCAATAATATGCAGGTGGTCTGGAAAGAGTGGGAATCCAAAGTGTAGCATTGCCTGGCTTTAGAGATATAAAACCATTCTCAATCTACTAAAGGAAATAATGACTTAAAAGGGTAAGTCACACTCAGACTAGTAGGAAATTATCGCTTGCTTTGTCAGTTTAGAATAAACTTAGTTAAGTGGTGTAACTATTGTTAACTGAGAAAACTACTAAACCATTAAGTTCCCACAACCAAACACCAAACCCTTTACAACTGAGTTATGTCATAATTTTTCACCTTCATAACTCATCAGTTGAGGGAAACAGTTTCAGAGAAAGATTAATAGAACAAAAATATTAAGAAAACAAGAGAATTAAGAATTAGC
The DNA here is from genome assembly GCA_013389865.1 of Piaya cayana. Taxonomy (NCBI): domain Eukaryota; kingdom Metazoa; phylum Chordata; class Aves; order Cuculiformes; family Coccyzidae; genus Piaya; species Piaya cayana. The sequence goes on from WAAB01003717.1 coordinate 69,772, forward strand.
ATAAAGAAATTAGAACTAGGAATTATTTTTAAGAAACCATCTTTTTCTTCTGGTTCACAGTTGATCTGAAGCACCACCTTTTCTATAACGCAAAACTGAAGAAAAAACCCCTTAATCTTTATTTGAATAATAGCACAAAGCCCTTTTGATGTGTGCAGGTACTTAGTGATTTTTTTCAAATTTGAGAGTATGATTTTTTCCTGAGGCAGAAAAAAAAAAGTCTCTAAGAAAAAATGTGGCTTTTCTCCAAAGGAATAGAACCAGGATTGAAGGCAAGTATATCAGCCTTGCATTAAGAATACATTATGAATATAAATAATTTTTATTGGGAGATGGAATCAGAAATTATATGACAGAGTGGATCATCTGTGTTTACTATAACTAGACAGGCATTTCCCAAAATAAAATATTTAGAATTATTCCTCAAAATGGAAACCATTACTGTTTCACTGGCAGGTCACCCTTTTCCAGAGGATAGTTCAGTAGAATTGTTTGGTTAGGTAGTAACATTTTATGCATTTTTTGTTGATAATGTGGTTGGAGTTTTGATCAGTTTCTCTATTTTATTACTTGAAATTATTTCTGATTATTTTTACAAAAATATGTTTGACTGAATACTGGAAAATACTGTTAGAATCATCATAAAGCAGGCATCTGACCTTTAATTCTTTGTTACCTGTATGGAAATTGTAATACATTCTCCTATGGTGTGATGTCTGACACAGGTAATGGTACAGTACGTCAGTAGCTTAGAGAAAAAAATCATATTATTTGCAGCACCTATCTGAGAGGACTATGCCTGCTATTTAAGGGTGAAAATAAGTCTTAGACTCTGGAATTTCTGTTGAAGACTACATGTTGGTATAATCTAAAGCTGAAAATATGAAGTCTGATTTGATTATCAAGCATCTCACACTCTGAAGATGTTGAGATAATCTTCCTATCTTATTCTAGGAAAAGAAGAAGTTTTCCAGGTCAGTATTGCACTAGGCTGGGTCAAAAAATTGGAACCCTGCTCCCTGGCTCACTCCTGTGTGCCTTCATAGCCAATATCTTTGAATTGCTGTTACTACTAAGTTCAGTATTTTCTGTCACTTCATAGTGACAGATAGGAAGTGTCTCCCTCATTAGGCCTGTCATGAAGAATAGGGTCAAAATGGATTTGTTTTTGAACAACTCTGTAGTCTGCTACCTTTCACCACAGAGTGCTTGAATTTAACATATTTTATCCAGTGATAGTATGAAACAAAATAATGATTCGTACAGTATTGTAGAGAACAACTCTGTGTTCTTGAAAGAAAAAAGCAGCATGAATTATTAATACAGCTGTCAATTACTTTGACAATACTTTATCTCTTGTAACTCTTAAATAAAACACCCATCCATTAACTTGTGTTGAATAATTCCTCTACTGCGTGCCAGTAAACAAAAAACATTTTTGTGAGATATAAGAATTTTTAAAAGATTGGAATTTATTCCAATCTGTTAAAAGAATATTGAGCTGTGACAAGAAAAAGTCTTTGCTTTTCCTTAACATAGACAAAATAAAGAAATATAATATTTCATGGAAACTAAACTGAGAACTTTTTCTCTTTGCAGTTGTCAGTCATGAGCTAAGTTTCACATCTTAAAAATATGAAATATTTGGAGAAATAAATCCCAGGCAACATTACTGTGGAGAAGGTCTTAATATGTTATTTGCCTTTAGCCTGGCAAAACCCTATAAAACGGGGGTATAACTTTACCCAAAGAACAGAATTACAAAAGCATTTGGTGCCACAAGATGCAAGAGGATGAAAATCCATAAGATTTTTCTGAAACTGATGACTGACTTTGTTGCCTAACTCAGTGAAATAATTTCTGGTTCAGAACTGCTTTCATTAAATTTGGTGGAGAAAGTACACTGATGGCACTTCTTTTTGCCACCAGTGATCTCTCTGTTACTGTCAGAACTGGGCGTTATGCTGCCAACAAAACCGCATACATATATGCAAATCTGGACCTTGATCTATGGTTTGCATTCTTCTTTAAGAAGAATAAGCAGAAGTAAGTCTACCCATGGTCTCTGAACTGCTTAGAAAGCATGGCTGAAAGAAATTGACAAAGGAGAAAAAGGTCAGTCTAGATAGCTTAAACAGGTACTCTAATTCTGCATAAACTGAGTGAATAGCTGTAGTCAAAACAAATTAAGAAGCTGTAAAACCATCAGGCATTATTGAAGACAATAAGAAATTCCTGGATCAGCAACATGGGTGTTGCATAAAGATCCCTGTGTAATTTTTATAAATGTAGTAGTAGTATAAAATAATATATTTTGTTCACATCGCCAAACTGACTATTTGCTCCTGACTTTATGTATTCAATAAAAACCTAACATGTCTACTTAAAAATAAAAGGAGCAAGTGCAGAGTTTTCACTCTGCTGCACTTTGTGAAGAGAGGAAATATTTTTGTGAAATTTAAGTTTAATTTCATAGGAAAAATATATAACTTAAATATAATACATTTGCTTTGGAGCTGATGATAAAAAGAAGTTGATAAGCATGCTGAACAACTAATTACTCTTCATGCTTATATAACCAGCTCATTGCATATGTTCGTTCTTTCAAAGTTACTTCATGTTTAATCATGAGAAATTTTTGTTTGCTGGTATTCTAGTTAAGAACAACCAAGGGGAAGTTAACAGTTGTCTTTATTGATGAGTTTAGAAGACACAAAATGTATTATTTTATGTTGAATGAAGTATTATCTTCAGCCCCTAGCGAGAGCTATCACTTGTACTTCAGAACATTTTTTCTTATATAAATTCCCTTGTGGTTTTTTGG
>WAAB01003717.1:72663-102056 GCA_013389865.1 Piaya cayana
ATTAGTTAACTCAAATAAATATTAAAAAATAATTCAAACTGAATCATGGAAAAATCTATACGTTAGGAAAATATTTTGTTGCTGTAACTGTTGTTTTCTCCATTTAAGCCATTTGATAAGATTTAGAAAAAAAGAGGAAAACATGTTGATGGTTCTTATAATTTCGCTAATAGCTTTAAATCAGAAACTTTCACTCAGGGTCTCTATTACTTATGTGAATTAGTCAAGAGACTGTGTTCTTTGCATAGTGGTTTTCCTTTACTTTCCCTTCGTTGGATGAGCCATTTAACAAAGGAGATTTGCTGATAATCATGGGTTTTGTTTGATGGTGCTTTCAGACCAAGAAACGTACCCTTAGGCAGTGGAGCTTGTACAGTGTGTGTAGGAGAAAGGCAGAGATAAAGATGGTCCTTAGGAAATCAGAAAGTACATTAAATTGCTTCTTGCTTCACCTGAGTTATTCTCCTTCCTTGCTTCTTGCTTTAGTTGCCAAGCCTGGAAAAGAAGGGAAGAGTGGGAGGAAAAGTCATGTATTTATGAATGTTAATACCTATTAATAGTTCAGTTTAAATAATTTGCAGCAATTGCTGCCAAGTTGAAAAACATAGAGTCTTAAGCTACAGAAAAATCAACACCACAGCTTCAGTGGCAGCAGTTCATGGCAAGCTTTGAAAGGCCTGATAAGTAGATGTCAAAGCAGAAAGTCAGGGCAACCAAGCCCTTGTGTACAATAATGGACTAATCTGTGCAAGATAAGAAGGTTGGTGTAGGTGTTTGGGTTAAATAAAAGAAGAGTCATCATAGGTATCAGTATTGCTGAAAAAGGGTATTTGCTTTTGCAAGACTGAATACAAAAAGCACACTTTTTTTTCTCATCAGTGCCAATAACAGATCGGACACTGCAGTTACTTAAGTGTGCTTTTTAGCATGTTGTGAGTGAGCTGCTGCATTGACTGACCACTGAGTGTCCTCATATTTGAAGCCATCATTAAGGGTAAAAAAAATAATAAAGTGGTATCTGATCTAACTATTTAGGAGTCAGTATTTGTGTAAAAACAAAAACATAAACCAAAATACTTAATTATAACCAAAATTACTTCATGTTAAAACTGGCACATTGCTAACAAGAAATGCACATCACTAACATATAGTATGTTTCCTTAGAAAGTTGCAGATTTAATAAAAGAAAACAAAAGGCTCTTTTACTTATTCTAGGAAAAGGATTAATACGGCCACTGCTGTCTGGATTAGAACAGATACTGTAAAATCTAATATTTTTCTTTGACATAGTGCAATGCAAGTGCAGAGTCTCTGTGCATTATGGGCTATTTCTTTTTTCATTCTTAGAACAAAACAGAATAAAAAAACCAAGAATGACAAACCATTTTGATGGACACAATCCCATTCATTAAACTGAAATGCCATCACAAGGGAATTAAAAAATCGCACATTATTGAATACCAATTCTTATTTATAAAATCATTAACCAAGGGCTAACTTTCTAGCTTTATACCTTAAGTTGCGCTAAATAGGTAACTGTAGTAGGAAGTAGACCTATCTCTTTTTTTTTTTCTTTTAGGTTTTTTATAAAGGTGCTTATCTACTTGTAGCTTTCAGCAAAAGGCTGGTTTAAGTCAAGGAAACTATAATTACAAAGGAAGCCACCAAACCATCTTTATACAAAATGAGACGCTACAAGGTACTGTGGTCATGTTTTATGACCCTCATCTTTCAATCACATCTGCATGGATATGTATCTAGTCTTACTAGTTTGAATTCTGAATGCGTGCAGTTCTCTCCGCAGAGTCATTTTCATCTACCAAAAAGTTTGATTCCATTTAAAGAATTATGATTGACAGCTTGATATATGTGAAGAAAAGCTTTGTTTGCAGGGAAGTACAATTCCTGGTTCACCTCACATGTTAGAGAGATACTGAATAAAATTCTTAACATGTATAAAATTGAGACATGTAGGATTCACATTAATATGTAGAATTCACATTGCCTGTGGTGATTTGGTTTTTAACTACTCATTTTTTTGGACAAGCTAGTGGCAGATACTGAGGTACATGCACCAAAACCCAAAATCCTATTGTAGTTTGTCATTATCTATAAATCCTGGAAACCACCGCTTAAGAGTAATTTCGTTCACACACTTTCTATATATCTTCATTACCTTTAGAACACACAAGAGAGGGCTCCCACAATGAATTCTCCAGTTGAAAAAGGCTGTCTCTGACTCAAGCTAACAGCTGCCTTGCTCCATGTGTTGAAAATTGAAGAACTCTCCAGGCTGACCACTTCCATTCACCTATCCATGCCTTAAAGTCTTTCACTGCTGATGTCTCCTGCTTGATGTTCAGAGTTATTAATGAAACAGTGAGACAAAGGTTCAGAGGAGACTCACAGTCATAAGAGCTTTTGTGCTACACAAGGATAGAAGCTTGCTTACACTTTAGTGTTTAATAGCTTTGAAAGCCTTTCTCCTTATAGTTGAAATGGGCTTGACCATCAGAAAGCTCTGGAGACTACATCCCTTTGACCTGGAACCCAGTTGAAATTCTAGGTGCTTGTTCAATGTGTTCATTACAGCAGCATGTTAGAATAAAGATCCTCTTCAAAAACAGCTCCTGGAAGTGGCCACTTGAAGTGGGTTTGCAAACATGTGCAGAAATAAGGTGGATGGCAGACTGTCCCACAGACTTCCTCTTGAGAACTGGGGACTGTCTTACCTGGGTTTTATCTCACCACTGGGTGAGTTCTGTTGAGCCATGAAGAAAATTCTGGGGTCTATCTGAAAGACTGCTGTACCCTTGAGCATGTTCCAGGGTGATGGAAGAGCTAGCCAAACAGCCCTTCTAGGTGTTTTCGAACAAGATTGCTTTTGGAAAGGACTACATTATCTCAACTAGAAAGTCTTTTCAGATAATATTGTAAGGATAATTCTTTCATCTCTTTCTCTTTTTCCACACCTGTGCTCACAGAATCTGCTTTACATTATAGAGGCATATTAAGTTGTCTAGGTAACCTGTAGTTGTGGCTGCAGAAGTCATCAGTGCTGCTCAGTGGCACTGTCTCTCTCCTGTCTGCTGCAGAGTACATACAGCAACACAAGGTACTCCGATTAGATTGATGGTGAAGGGGCAGCAAAGATAGTCCTTCCACATGTGATCCGCTCAGGAGCTTAGGCCCTTCTTTTTCAAATTCCTAAACAAGAATCTGAAGGAAGTGGTAGATCTTGTTGATTGCTGTTATCAGGGGCTTAGCCTGCCCCAGAAAATTTTGCAGATTGCTTACAGGTTTGTAAGTCCACATATTTCTCTTTCAAATATTACATGAATTTTAATTGGCAAGGCAAATTTTATTCTATAGGATATTGTACAATGTTGTACATAGTTGGAAAAATACACAGTCAAGAACAGAAATAACTGAACCTTGAAGAAATGAATACATTCTGAAAATCATTCTTTCACATTTTCAGCACGATTCTTCCTTAACTGACTAAGTTGAACAACTTGCTTTGTCTTTATGCTAGCAAAGCCAGTTTTGTTTACTGCTGAATTTAGAGGTCAAGTTTCAATTCTTGGCTCAGGATCTTAAGCATACGCAATTGCAATCCTGCTCATGTATCTAAAAGTTCAAATGTGCTGAAATGCCATGAAAGCAAAAAAAGCTGTTCGTATTATGTCTGCTAGGTACCTTGAAATATTTCTGAACTATGAGCTTCTCTTAGTAGCTATGCAGCTATATAGATGTGGCTTTCTTTTACTTCATTAATGCAAAATGACATGATATTTAATAAATTACTGCTCTCCTTCTCACAAAAAAAAGAGGAAATTACAAATTAGAAATCTAGTTTGTGTCAGACATGAAAGGAATTTAACTTCCCCAGTTTAAATTCCTGAATCATTGAAGCTTCTGAATCAGAAGACCTCATCACCTTAAAGAAATTTAGGAAAAGATCTTTTCCATGATAAAAATGTCTTGCTGGGAAAAGAAGGCATCATTCTCTGCAACTGTTTCCTCCCTGGGAGTAAGAGAGCATTTAGTGTGAGTTATTACAACTCTGCATCAGAAAGTGGTTCCCTAGCTGCAGTTTTAGGCAAAAGATGCTTCTTCTTATCATGAAATAATCTGGGATTCATGAGCTGCCTCATCTCTTTCAGACTGGCCACAGAGCATCACAAGCTTCTCTTTTCCTACTTTGTCTATTTCTTTCAACAGTCAAACCTCCATGGCCTGATGTCTGCATGTGGAACCTCTGAAGATGTGAGCTGCACCTGTACTGCCAGTTTAAAGATGTACTGTGGTTCCCTGTTGTAGGAGACATTAAACATTCTCTGTTTAATACTAGCCTGGTTACATTATAGAGAAAATGAGCTCAGATTATCTGCTGGTAGAGAGGATTTCACTGCAACTGATTTTTCTTGTGTACTATAGGTACAGAGTATGACCCCTGTCAAGGTGTCAGGTATGGATGGGCACTTTCTGGAATTTCAGAGAATTCCAAAAACAAATTAAAATCTGCACTGCATAGATCTGCTTAAAGGAGAAAAGAAGTGTAATCTATGAACCTGGATACCTGTCTAAAAAAGAGGATACATGTGTTTCACTGCTGGTTCTGTTTTTAAATTAATATCTGCTTTCTAGACCAGGTTAGAGAATACATGAGCAAAATGGAAGCAATTCCTGTGAAAAACCATTTTGGATAAATTCTGACTTGGGAGGTGGGAGGGAAATTGGTTTACCACATACAGATGAAATTACCNAACTATAAATCTGGATTTGATGAAAAACCTATGTGATTGTACAAATAGTAGGCTTCTTAAAAGAATGAAAAAGTTGGATTTAGCTGACCCTCCTGGAGAGTGTGTATTCCAATGTGGCCATAGGCTGATCAGTCCTGTCTGAAACGCTTCATAAACACAGTTGTTTTGTAGGCATTCGATGTAGTGTGCCTGATTTAAGAATTTTTAGGGTGTATTCAAGAAGACTTCTTCTGGTTCTTTAAGGCATGTTCCAGTTACTTCTAACTTCTGTTTTCAGGCAGGAAATCAGACAATCCCATGTGACAAGATGGATAAAGAGGGAGATTTCTGACTTGAGAGGTGGGAGGGAAATTGGCTTACCACATACAGATGAAATTACCTTATGAAAGGGATTCCAAACCTCTTGGACTCTTGGACTATTGTTGATGTTTAGGGCCATAGTGCATGGTCTGCAGCTTGATTGTTTTGTGGTAAGCCTTATTTTTGATCACTTTCTGTGCAGAAATTGCAGTTGAGGATACATGACAGGCCAGAGGAGTGATGAAGGTTGTCAGGAGTCTTTGGCTAAAAAAAAAAAAGAAGAAAGAAAAAAAAGATTAACTGGCATTACTCCAGACTGAGTGCAAATATTCCTCCTGATATACCTTTTTACAGCAGGATGTGATTTTGACTTCCACAGAATATCAAGCTGGTATGAGTTACATGTATTTTCCACACCCAATAAATGTCAAAACACTGGAAGTTGTACTGCTTTGTAGCAACTTTTAGCCAATTACCAAGATTTTTCAGACCACCCTGTACTGCATTTGTGCCTGAGTTTCTTCATTTGTGTGATGGGAACAAGTCCTTATTAACTTATTGTACCTCACAGTGTGTTTCAGTTCATTCATTAATGTTTGGAAAGACCACGGAGACCATTTAATGATGCATTATAGGACAAAGTCTTAACTATTGTTAGAGGACTACAATTTTTAATTATTCTTATTCTACTACCTGAGAGCTGAGGAGTTAAACTTTAAAGGCTCCAAGCATTCCACTGGAGACATGCTATTTATAGTTCAGTACAGTATAATTTTTCATGCAATGATCTTTACTTTCAGATTTGAATCTAGTTTCATTTAATTTAAATTTTGCTGAAAATACCCATATTGCTATGAGCATAAATTACGGTAGATGAACAATAATGATGCCAGCTCACAGCTGTTCTTAACTTAAATAATTACCATTCACTCCCATTTTAAATGTCTAAACTATTAAATTAGAACTGCAAAGTGCTTGCTTCTGTAACAACTATTAACATCAGGCCTTAGCTGAAGTACTTGTAACATTCATGTTATGAAAATATGAGGCTGATGATTTACTAACCAAGTTGGTTTCTGTTTGATGGCAGTTCTGAATGCGTATAGTGTTGCAAATGCATTTTAAAAACCATTGAAATTAATGCTACATTAATTACAGATTCTATAAACACTCTAACATATGCTGCTATTAATTACTTCCATTATCACAAAATAAACATCTTTATAAAAACAAATCATGCTTCATCTTAATATTCTGATTTTGATATCCTCCTTCACAGCTGTTGCTACTTCTGTTTTAGTGTTTTTGCTACAAAGAGCCACCTGCTACTTATAACAGATATTTGGGATGTTTTTATCCTTAGGAGAAAAGAAGACTAAAATCCCCAAAATATAATGGAATCTGTACCCTCTGAATCATTTGCTAAAATATCACTAAGATTTTTTTAAGAATTAGCCCACTTAAATATATTGACTGGGTTTTTTTCCTTTTATTTGAATAATAAACTAAATAATCAGTTTCTTATTGTTAATATTTGTATTACAATAATGACATTTGTGTTCAAGGAACTGTTTAGTCAGGTACTAAGGGAAGTATTTGCTTAAGGTAAGATTGGTAGTTCTGTTCTGTGGACAAGAATTCCCTTGAAAGTAAGCCCAAAGATCTTGTTTCATTTGGGCTATATAACTATCCAAAAAAGTAATTTTAGATTAAGTTTTGTTTTGTCCTAATGAATGATTGCTACCTACCCTGTAAACCTGCCATTTCTTAGCCAGCCATTTCTATGGTGAAAATCCTTAATCAGAGAGAACAGCATTGCTTTTAAAGTGCCAGTTTCCTTTGAAAATTGTCTCTTTATAAATCATACTGTAAGGTTATATTGATGTTGTTTTAGATTTATTGCCTTTCAGTTTGGAGTTTCTCAATTACAAGCAGAAAGTTTTTACTCAGGGAAAGGACAAATCTCTATAATTTTCATCTTTGGAGGCTGAATCTGGATAGTGTCATTTTAATATTTTCTTTCTGTCCTGCACTTCGTCATATGATAAAGACCCATCTGGACCAAACCTGGCTGTGAGTCATTATTATTATTATCAATCCCTCTCCACAAATGTCTTAAGTAATCATATCTAAGGGCAGGATTCCTGGCAATGAGAATGTAATTACCAATTCCTTCATTGATATGCAGTAAGGCAGCCTGTCTCCCTGTCTTTTGGCCATTAGCTGGGGTGAGACTTCACCATTAGTTGTAGTAAAGTTTTTTGAATTATTATAATACATAGAGAAATGTAATTTGTGATCCTTGGTGGTGTATTGCTTTCAGCTGGTTATCAGAGTTGGTTATCAGGCCTGAGTTAGATATCTAAACTGTATACTTTATGGGGTAAGTTGAGCACTTCAGATGGGACTCACTGAAACTTGCAGTTTAGGAGGAGCTACCTACGAAGCATAGTTTGAAATGTGAAGTATGAGCTTAGCATTCTTCTCAAACTACATAGCCTTCTTCTGAGGTGGAGATACAAATTAAAAATGAGATCAAGCATTTCTTCCCTCTATAGAACCACAGATGAAGCCAGCTGTCAATGAATATTGGAAGCAGGGTGACCTGACATGTCTGTGCTATTTCCTTTAAGTCTGAATGTGGACATTGCAACTATTTCTTAAAATAATCATTACATTTAAATGTTTCTCTTGGCAGGTTTTCTTTGTTTCAGGGATAGATTCTTTTACTTCAGAAAATAGGTACGATAAAAACAATTGGCAAAGAATATAATTATAAAATATTAATATTCCTAACCACAGTAGCTTTCATGATAAAGTCTAATCTTTCTACAGCTCTCCTTCACATGCAACTGTCTTTCACTATTTCATTTTTCAGAATAATGCTGCCATTGCCTTGTTTAAAATTCTGAACTTTCCCACTTCAGAGTGGCTTATTCTGCATTGCCATTCTTTATATCTGAAGAATATTGAGCATATGGTGAATATCTGCAGCCTATTGTCCCAAGCACTTGTATTATTGCTGCTTTTTTTTACTCAGTAATGTATCAATTACAGCAGCCACTCAGGTACCCAGCTTCAAGGCTGTCCTCCATCTGAAAAGTTTGAAATCAACATTTCTCAACTCCAGAAAATGTTCTAGTGAAACATTTCCATGCAGGGTGTAAATGCTCCATTCCAGATAAGGCATTGGTATTTAAAAGATAAGAGGGCTATGCATCTTTTATGTAATGGAGAATCACTGGACAGAGGAGAGTGGTTGACTCTAAACCTTGCTTCCAGTGCAGTTTTATGCACTTTATTGTAGAATCATAGAATCATAGAATCAGAATCACAGAATCATTTGGTTTGGAAGGGATCTTTAAAGTTCATCTAGTCAACTCCTTTGCAATGAGCAGGGCATCTTCAACTAGATCAGGCTGCTCAGGGCCTCATTCAACCTGACCTTGGCTATTTTCAGGGATGGGACATCCACCAAGTCTCTGCGCAAACTTTTTCAGTGTTTCACCACCCTCACTGTAAAAAAATTTTCCCTGTATCTAGTCTCAATCCAACCTCTTTTAATTATAAAACTTTACCCCTTATTCTGTTGTAACAGGCCCTTCTAACAAGTCTGTCCCCATCTTTCTTAGAAGTCCTCTTTAAGTATTTAAAGGCCACCTTCAGGCCTCAGAGTCTTCTGCAAGCTGAACCACACAAGCTCTCTCAGCTTCTCTTCATAAGGGAGGGGTTCAAGGCCCTTGATCATTTTGCTGGCTCTCCTTTTGGACCAGATCCAACAGATTCACATCTTTCCTGTGCTGAGGGCTCCAGAGATGAGTGCAGTACTGAAGATGGGGTCTCTGCAGAGTGGAGTAGAGGGGCAGAATCACTTCTTTCTTAAGTGAGGAAAGAGATGGATGAGTCTCCTCATACTTGGGTGTTGGGCTTTCCTTTCACTTTCATCACTGTGTGCTAGATAGTATTTTAGTGAAAATCTTGAAAAGGGGAGAAATCTGTTAGGAGAATCTTCCAGCAAAAGCTTGTATTCTTTAGAATTTGAATGCTGAAGGTGTTCAGAGATGGTTATTAAATCCATGTATTTCAATGAGTTAGGCATCTTTGTAATTTCAGCTACTTATGTTCTATCAGGAATTAAGATCTTTGTCAAAAGAGATCTCTTGGATTGTACATAAAAGAATCTGACCTAGAGAACATCATTTGGCAAAGTAATTTCTCAGATTTAAAATGTATCTCTATTCCAATGAGAGCTTTTGACTAGAGATTTTTTGTCTGCTGTCTGGGAGAATGGTTCTGATTTCTCCTTTTCCTCAGAGCTCTTCTGTTTAATGCTCTATTTTATTTTCTTTAAAATAACACTTCTAAGACTGTGATGTTTATTGTAAATTCTTCTGTTGTTAAAAGATTTCTGATAAGCAGGACAAGTCATCTGGACCTGTGATAAGAGTGAAAACAATACTGATAAAAATGGTGAGGACATGGAAACAGATTGAAGCTAAAGGAAGTTAAGACAACTTACTCNCCCTGCAAATATAGGTATTTTTGGTATATCCCAACATATTTTAGTGGAAGAGAAAAACAGAAATTTAATTAGATATCAGTTAGCTAAGATAATGTGATGTTGGTCTCTATAGTAATTGATATCTGACTTGATACATTTAATCAGCTATATATGGATTAAATGATGACGTAATGTCTTTTAATGTAACTAGAATCAGTTTATAGTGGTTTGAATTTGAAATATTGTTTCTAGTTTCTATATCTCTTGCCTTTTTCTGCATAATATTGTCTTTAAAAATGATATTTCTTGTATTATTGTCATAATTCCCTTTCCTGACATCACATATCCATATCAGGTTTATAATTAGGAAGTCAGCTCTTAGCCCAAATAGTTACTTTTTAGATCTGAGATAAAATTATATCCCATTCTGTCCAGGGCTGAAAACAGAAAACAACTGGTGACAGAAGATATTCAGAATAGCAGAGACAATTATCAATATCTATCAAAATAAAGATTATGTACAAACAGAAACTGATCTTCTCAGCAGATATTCTGTGTCTGATGTTGTATGAATCATTTCTAGAAATAATAGCTGCATATACGCATGCTGTATACATACACGCATGCATATACATATATGTACATATAGCGCAGATATACATTTAGGACTATTGCTTTGGATCGTGTCTTGAGAATGTTGATGGTTATTTTGGTATTTTTACGCTTACATTTCTTTTGTTGTATTTCTGCTTCAGCCATATGTTTTCTTTATGTTTGGCTAACAAAGTCATTTAATCCTAACTATACAAACAGGTGGGAGGAATAATTTTATTTTTCAGATATATTTTTTCTTTGCTTTTCATAGATGAACCTTTGTTCCTGGGCTGGGGGATTTTTGAACTCTTATTTCAATCTCCTTTCATATCCACTTTTCCTTGACATGACCAATTATTTTTCGTTATATTGATTTTAAAGAGACTTTTATTTATGCTTTAATATTGTATTATATACCCATAAATTTAAGCACTTCAGAAAGTGTGATGTCTCAGTTTTTAAAATTTATGTCCCTCTTAACAGATTACAAACTAAAGTTTTAGATAATCAACATTTAATTGGACATGTTAGTAGCAATAACATGTACATATGTATTGTGCCAGGACCTGGATTTCCTGCAGTGCAGCTGTTAAAAGGTGATGTAATTACACACCGGAATGTCAACGCTATAATTTATGGTATAAAATAAAGGGCTATTACGGGCATTTATTTTGCCATTAATCCTATTTATTCATGGGGAGAGGGAGCAGGGAGAGAAAGAAAATTGTCCTATGTCAGATGGCAAGTCAGTTCCAGTTTGTTCCCTGGAGTCTGTACTCTCCAGTGAATCATGGTACCTTACTGAGTTCATGCTGTGTAACGGTGTGTGTGAGCACTATGTAACGGGATGTGAGCCCGTATGCCTGAAGCAGGTGCAATATATGCTAACTACTGGAAGGTATCTTGTGAAACCAGTATGCATCATGGAAAGATTAATATGTATGCAGCATTTCATAGTGATTTGCCTATTAAATTTCAAAAAAAAAATCTTTGTGACACTTTCTTGAATTTCAGTTAAGTTACTATATGTGCCTTTCCAGGCTGTAAACACAATAATATATATTACTGAAGATATTATTTGAACACAAGGGCTAACTGGATTCCTTTTTGCATTTTCTCCTCTTTGTTTTTACATGTACTAGGGAGGATCTCATGCTGCGTTTGTATTACTCAAACAACTCCTGTTATTCACCTTCTGTTAATTGTAAGTTTTCATTTTTGTGTAGTTTTAGCATTTAAAATGTACTTGTTAATGTATATTTGATTCAATCCTTCAAAGCTCACACTAAGATTTTTGTAAAGTTGAAGCAATTAGTGTTGGTTTATTCAGAGAAAGGCAAGGTCAGTGGAAAAGGGGGATGTCTGGTATTATAGAAACAAATACAGCTGGAAGATGATCTTTCCTCCAGTCTAAAGCAAAAGCACCAAAACTGGTTACCATGCTGCTGCTGAGCTTACTTTTTGTGTATCACTTTCACTCTGAAATGCAACTAAAGTTTCATAAGATATTATGAACTCAAGCTGACCTTTTTTATTTATTAAGTGAAGGTTTATGGCTTGTCTATTTATCAATGTTTTTATTTTGCATGGTCTTGCTATTTTCATAGCTTTGCTAGGTCTCCATTCGCATTTTTCACAGCATTTTTCAGACATTGTAAATGAAGGTAAGCATAATCAACCTACACTGCAAACAACCTTTTTCTTTTTGCCATGGAAACAAGATTCAGTTTCTAGACAGTGAAGTGGTATCGAATTTTTAAAAGCACAGGAAGATACTCAACATCTAGATGATCATAATTAATTACAAAAATTTATATCCTTAATATTTTCTTGTTGGAACAAAGAAATTATTTATGTCAAATGTAACATTTATTTTCATGAGACTGGTATGTAAACTGTTTATTCTTTCAAACACCGAAGTAGACCCATCGTTATGGTGAAAAAGTTCTAATGGACAGAGTTCTACCAGACTTCTTTTGAAGAAAATGTTATAATGCAGCTATTAGTACAGAATAGATATTAGAAGCTTTATGAGAATATGAGTGAACAATACAACCCTTTGGATGGCTGTACTGCTGGCAGTGGCACTTTTCTCTTTTCCTGTAATGTCAATAATGGTGCCTTTTGCTTTGTATGACGTTATTTCTTCAAGAATCTTGGTGACTCCAAAGAACCCTCACCATAGTATCTTGAAAGAAGAGGCAAGACGTTTCTTCTCTGATTTATGGAGCTTAATTTAGGACTACTCATAATAAAGCTATAAATGTATATTGGTTTTTGCTCAGGAACATGAGTTTAGGATGCTTCAGGTTTTATACGGTACAATGCAGAATGGCTTTTTTTTGTGTGTGTGTGCACGTCCCACTGCTGCAAAGTTCAGAAAATCAACATGGAAAAAACCCCTCCTGTTAGTACTTTTTTGACCTCCTTGGGTAGTTTGTTTTCTTTAGTTTGTTACAGTTTGAGAACATTAGATGGTCAGAATTTTCCTTTGTTTTCTGAATATGACACAAAGGTATCTGCAAATGTCCTGTGATACAGGTAGGTGAAAGAAGCAATTGTTATGGTAACAAAGGCTTGATTTAGGGTTGCAATAGAGAGGAGCAAATTTCCTGTGGAAAGTGTATGAGAGGAGGCTATTGAATAAGGAAAAAGATGTGGTTAGGTTGTATCTGCAATGTCAGAGACAGTTATTTCTCAGGACTTAGTTGTAACTGGGATCTATTAGACCAATAATCCTGCAAGACTCAGCAAGACAGTGTTATTAAAACACTGGCCCAGAGGACACAGCTGTAGTGTTCCTATGAGAAGCTATAGGAGGCAGCTTAGTAAAGCTATGCCCCCGTGGGGTAGATAAACCTTTGGTTTCTGTAAATGGCCATGTCTAATTGGATTTAAAATTAAAATGTTGCTGCTTCACTGGACTTGAAACTGCCTAGGGATGTGGAAAAATGTGGACAGTAAGAAAAGCTTGGTTGTTTTCTTACTTTATAGCCTGTGTTTCTCTTCTGTATGTCTCAAATACTGTGTGATCTCATCTGAATTATGCTGATTGACTTCCATCTGAATTAGTGTAGATGGACCATCCTGCCAACCCTGACATTTTTGAGTTAATGAAATTGCAGATTACGTTTTTCCCAAATCACTGTTGCACCTCAACATAACAAAATAAAACTAGCACTTTCTTAACTCAAAGAATTATGCAAAGTTTGAGGCTTTCCTTTTGATATATCACAGAACTGATCACGGTCTCAGAATCCCTTGGTAGCTTTGGTGCAAATTAACTTGATTTGATTTTAATTATGTACAAATGGGCTGGATACCAAGTGCCCATGTCTTTGTGCTCTGGGAGAATCAGTTGCAACAAAACAGAAATGACCAAAAAAGGGAATGGCAATTGGTAAATGTTCACTTTATTAAATGCCCAAAACACCACAGCAGAGTGTGAGTCACACTGATTAGAAAGCGACTCTGAGGGAATGTGAATGCTATTATGAATAATAAATATATATAACAAATGGATGAAAGAGGAATTTAATAATTTAAATTAAAAATAATTATTGCAGAGAACTGATAAGGAAAGGAGAGAAGGTGAAATTTATAGTCAGCAGAATTAAGAGAAATAAGAGGATTAAATATAAGAACAAGATAAACACTAACAATTTTGTTACTATGTTGCTGGATGGTAATACTAGAATTGATCACGTAAATGCAGAAAAGGCAGAAATGTTCAATAAATATTTGTATTTGTGGAGGAGGGGGGAAGGAACTAAGTGATGTAATATCCTTTGCTTTCCAACAGTGATTATGGACTTTAAGTAAAATCTACTAAATTAGACATTTTTAAATCAGCAGGTCCCAATAACTTCCTTATTACAACATAGCAGAACTGTCTCTGGAAGTCTGACAATTAAACGCTTTCTTCCAGTTGTTTGATACTTTTTCATCTTTCCACGCCGTATTGCAGATATTGAGCAATCATTCAGCAGCTCTCCAGACATTGTACATAACACATTTAAATCTTCCATAAGCAATATAACATTATTTCTTATATGTTGTTTAGCACATCTCATACTGTCCTGTAAAATTCACCTTTCTCCTCATCCACCACACCTCTTTTGAATTAGAAATTGCATGATGATCTTTGCATCTGGGGTAGAAAAATGTGTGGCTAATATTTTTTGTTCACAGTGTTTAATTGGGTACTATTTTTTCTTATACCTCTACTAAGAATAATGTCTGACAATCAAAAGGAGATAAAATAGTTATCATCTTGTTGTCCACCTGACCTTATAGTCTACTAATGTTTCTGGTCTATATCAGTAAGCTGTGAGTTTGCAGAAGTTTTACTCAACCTACTACTCATGTTGTCAATCTATTCATAAAGGCAAGACACTCTTGTGGTTTGAGATAAATTAGAGTCAGTTTTGTGACTCTAACTCAGTCTTGCCTAAATAACTTCATTTTCTGAAAGCAAACTGCATGTTTTTCAAACTATTTCTCTCTAGAAGTGATAACACAGGGCACCGGCATACAGAATGGCCAATGCTTATAGTTATCCCTATAGTAACCAAGGCTGTCCTCAAGCTGGCAAAAAAGGAACAGCACCTGCAAGGATGACCCTAAACAGGGCAGGTGACCCTAAACTGAACAACAGAATATACAATCCCATACACACCATACTTGGTATAAAATTGAGAGACTACTAGGGTCTCGTCTTCTTCCATGATGGCCAACATCTTTTGAGAACTTCATCTCTCTGTTGCTCCTGATCCCAGATCCATGTGTTCTTGAATCCTCCCGAGTCCTGTTCCCTCCTAGCTATGGAACCCTTCCCTCATGCCTGCTCTACAGTACTTGTGGTGATGTTTAGTCATTGAAGGGTGGACTGGGGTTGCGATCTCATATATTTATATATATTTTATTACTTTCTAATAATTGTCATAAATACTATTACTATAATAATTTCATTAAAACTACTTTTAGTTTCTAATATGCAAGTCTTTTTCCTCTCATTTTCCTTTGTCTTTCCCTAGGGGTGGGAGGAAAGGAATTAAGAATCCAACTGCATGGTTTTAGTTGCCAAAATTACTCGGGTCAGGGCTAAAACAATGTCTAAGAGAACAGTCTGGGATATCAGTATTGTTGCTATGATTGTTATCCTTCATACTCTCTATACAGAAATTTGAGCACTGTTTTTTCTTTCTCCCTAACACATTATTGGTATTGCATTTTTAAGATAATATCACATTTTCTATAATATTGTTAACAGTGCCCTTAATGTTCTCAGGGTTCAGGGTCTATTTCTGACTACTATGCAACTTGTTTGTGATTCTTCCTGGCAAGTAGAGCCCCTGGAAACCCCTCTTTAGAGGATATTTCTTCATTTATTAAAAAGAACCTATTAAGCCAATTATAACATGTTATAATAGCCTATCAAGATCAAAAGGAAGAACATTTGGTTGTTAGGTCCTGGAACATGTTACAGTATCTTAAAGAAATGGCATTTGCTGCTTACAAACACCCCAAAAATATTCTTAACATGAACAAGTCTTTGGTTATTGTAAATAACTGCTCCATAAGTTATTACAAAGTTTATGAAAGCAGTTGAGTAGAAGTTAAAAGAAAATTAAAATAATTCCTCACACTCGTTATGGTTCGGCTGAAAAGCCATTAGGTGATGATAGGAAGCTGCTTTGTGTAGTTCTAGTGCAACTGTATTTCTGCATGCAGGATTCACTGAAAAGTGAATCTAATGCCCGCCTTTTCATATCTCAAATATAAGCATATTAGAAATATTTCACATGGAAACAATTTTTCTTCTTCATTTTTTTTCTCCATCTCTCTAACCTTCTGTCCCCTGTCCCGTGCTGCCTCATTTATTTAATTATTAGTTCCTCCAGAAGGAAGTTTGGGGCTTATCTCCATCAGACCTCTGACTCTTCTAGACTGTTTAAATACCCATGTACACCTCCTGCTGAGGTGATTTAACAGAATCAGATGATGACTTCAGTACCATATGTCTAAACTCTAGACTAACTTGTAGTCACTAGGAGGGGCATAGTGCTTTTTTTTTGGACCAGGCTGGGAAATATGAAATCATAGTCACATCTTTAAGATTAATCTCTGCTGCACATTGTTAACTGCTGATGGGTTTATATAACACGGTAGTCAGTTTAGAGGAGGAGAGGAAGGTAAATCATCCACAAACTGTATCTTATAGCCCTTGCAACAGCCCTTACTGCACTTCTCTAGCTGTCAGTGTGGTGGAAGGTATGTAATTTTTAATAGGGTTTAATAACTGATTGTTCTCTCTCCTACTCATTTACTCTGGTTTACAGTTGTCACCAAGAGTAAGATGATATTGTCACAGCTTTAGTGACCGAGTTAGTTACATAACAAAAAGAAAATCAATAAGGAAATAGAACAGTATAAAACAGAAATAAAGAGTTAGAACTTGAAAAAACTGACTTTGGAAGTAATGTAGAGGTTAGGTAGGTTAGTTATGGAAAAAATATATTTCCATAACTTATTTAAAATAAAATTAAGGTAATGTTTTTTAATTAAAAAAGGAATTAACTCTGGCCTGTGTTTGTGGAGGTAGGATTAGGTGATACTCATCTTCACCTTATTTTTGAAGACACTTCAAGAACTCTTTTACAGTATGAATGATACTGCTTACAAATTGGGGTTTTTTTTCATGGGTAGATTCCTTCTACTTGCTAGGGAAATTTTCTTTCTTGTTTTCATATCATAGAGTCATAGAATGGTTTGGGTTGGAAGAGACATTAAAGATCATATTGTTTCACCCTCCTGACATGGACAGGGACACCTTCCACTAGGTAAGATTGCTCAAAGCCTCATCCAGCCTGGCCTTGAACATCTCTGAAGCCTTTATTTTTTTAGATTATTTTTATCTGCTTCAGCTAAACTTCAGCATGCATGAAGTATTGCTTCCAAACAGCATAAGTATTTTCCTTTATGTGGCCTATTTGTTGACAGCAGGACTTCAGTGAGGTATGTTCAAATAAAGTAGCATCTTGTTCTGTGTTTAATGAAGTATCTGTTCCTGTCGTCTCTGGATGACTTATTCCTCCACCTTAGCCTGTTTTTTTTCCTTTTGTCACAGAAAATATTTCTCAAAATAGCTCTTCCTGGAATCTAAACTTTCATTCTGGATGGAGTGCAGATGAACAGATTTGCATTGGTCCTTTTAAAAAAAATATCATCACAATCAGATTTGGAATTCAGAAAGTGTTTAGCAGTAGAATGAGAAAATACAAGGATAAATATATGCAATTTTAATTAATGCAAATAACGCCACAGTGCTTATTCACCTTGTGAATCCTTCCTTCTTTATAGAAAGGAGAAGGCGCTTTTTTGCTTTTGTTTGCACTGCAGATCTGTTGTGCAAATGAGATCTGTCATGCACTCTGTATTAGTTCTGTGTACATGATACTCACTGCACCAGAAAACTTATTAGCAGTAAGGGCAAAAGAAACACATTCAGTAGAATACCAGCCATGCTTTCAATCATAAGCGTGGAGTGAGGAGGACCAGAAATAATAGTCTTATCCATGCTATAAACTTTATTTTAAATATCCATTGTCTTCTGAGGATAATACAGAATGTGCTGCTGAACCAATTTTTGTCACATAAGATTCTAGAGATGATGTTAAAGAGATATAATACATCATAGTCCGGTTGGTATCACAACTGCTTGAAAGATGGATTTGGTAGCATAATTTAGATTTAGACATCTGTAGCTGAGAATATTTTAAATCTCTTCATTTGTGTTATCTTGAATGGAATTTGTTTTCTTATATCAGTCATATTATCTGGTAATATTCAGTGCATTAAATGGGTTTCAACTGTGTATTAAGAAGTGCAGCTGACATTTACTGCACATTGTTCTCTTCTTTTTGCTATTTTAGAGTGAAGGATTGGTCCAAAGCTTTTAGTGCCATCTATGGTGTTAAAAATATATTTTTCAGATTTCTATTATGACTGAGGCTTCCACATACCTCATTTTCTAGACTGATATATTTCAACATAATCTCTAGCATGTTGTGACTATCCAACCAGAACGTGGTGAAGTTACAAATAATTGGTGACCTGTCTTTTTCTACCAGTATGGGACTGAAATGACGAGTAGTATTGCTACCAGACAGAGGAGCAGGAGAGCTTACTTTCAGCAAAGACATACGCTTTTAACCAAAGGAAACTGCACTTCTAAAGGTTTTCCTCTGCTCACCAAGGTTGTCTCTGTCTTACTTGGTTTAGCTATTCATTTACAAATTAATTTCATTAAGGCACTGGTGGCTGAGTGGGTTATTGGACCTGTGTTGATAAATACATGGAGCTGTGCATCATCACTTGCACTTGAACCTTCAGCATCTAAGAGATTCATTCAGTTAAACTTATGTTGCCTGGTCAGATAGTGGGATCAAGGTTAGTGTGCCCTCTCATACATCTTTTCATGTCCATATTTTTTCATGTCCACATCTTTTAATGTCCACGTTGCTCTTGATAGTCTGCCTATAATTTAGCTGCTGGCATCCACAGTGAGCCTGGAACATCCATTTTATTCCCAAGAATGGATGGTGAATTACATTGAGATGTTTCTAGTAAAGGATGATGCATAAGGGATGATGCTATAGGGCAAATGGACTACTGAGAAAAAACTACACCCTTAGATACATACTAAGATTTCTTCCAAGGTCATCTTAAGGTGGTGCTTGAATACAGGATTACATCTGTTTACTGTATGTACAAGACAAATTTATCTTTCATTGCAAAACTAAAATTGATCTTGTGTCTTTTGGAGTCGCCCTGTAATGAAAAAAATATCTGTTCAGCGAACCATTATGTAGGTGAATAGAGCATGAAGACATACACTTGGGACACAGGGGGACTAACTCTGAAAGATTAGATGTGTTTCATGGGCTTTTTGTCAGTCTATGTGGCTGTGCCTCCAGATTGATATTTATATGCAGGACTCTAGTGAAATCTGGCCAATTCTATCAGCTGGACCTCGACTTTGGGGGACAGAAAGGAACATATTACAACACTCTTCCCACTTTATCTTTGCTCTACTCTCATTTCTGTGTCGGTTAAGTATGATTTTCTTATCAACAATGAATCTGACTGACACTAGGTGATGCAGGTTATTTATATTGTGATTTTACAGGAGGAATATGCCTGGAATAACATTTGAAAAGTACTTCCCAAATGTACCTTTGCTATTTTCCACCATTTTTATAGCTGTACACACTCATGTACACACAGCAAAACCAAAAAGGATTAGTGCTATTTGATTAACCTGGTATTATTACATATTTATAAAAGAAGAGTTTTAATTTTAGAAATAACTGTATCATAAGAAAGAAAATGTATGGAAAACTCTGTAAACAAGAAGTTTTTAAGAGTACTCTTTTGGAATAGCCTGGAGAGGAGGTGCTACATTATTATCATAGCTTTTCATTTGTATCTTCCAGAACACTAAAAAAACCCCCAGGATAACCTCAGTATACTGTAGGTAAAGCTAATAGAAAGCCTAGGTAAATATAACCTAATATATTTTAAATTGTCACTACAAAATGTAAATGAGAGAGCACCATTTTATGATACTAACATTCAAGCTTCTTGTTATTTTTTTTTTCCTGGTAAATTTTAACTTATGTTAAACCTTAACAGTTTAGATTGAAAATTGGTGTGATGAATTTTCACCTCAGCCTTTATTGTTAAAAGAAACCCACAAAACCAAAACCACAAAATCTCTGTATGTTTTGATGTTGTGGGAAACGAAATAAAATAATATTACTTTGCCTGTGCTGTTTTGGATTATTCCTGTCTGGGTGGATTGCACTGAAGGCCTTTCAGCAGTTGGAATGCATTAGATATGATGTTGGAAATAATTTTTTTAGGTTTACTTTCATCTCAAACAAGTGCATTTTGAGCACTGAGACCTTTTCATGATACAAATAAAAGTACTAATAGTAGGGGATTTATTTAAAAGAGATAACTAAGGATGTGAACCAAAAAGCTAATGTTTGTTTAACCTAAGATTGCCTAATCTACATTCCAGAAAGAAGTCCCCAATGTAACAACATTTTGTAGCAGATGAACGACATTGGCTTAAATTCTCGTATTAGAGGAAAACAGTCTACAGTAAAGAGAAAGCATGAGAAAGATTGAGTCCAACAGTCTTGAAAAGCTATAAGAAACTTCAGAGAAAGGCATAAAATAGAGACAGTTAGACAGATCTCTCTGTTTTCCTAACAACACTCTGTATCATGAAATCTGGTTTAATATCAAAAATATTTGTAGGCATCTGGCAGAGTAGTGAATTTTTTATCTTTTAATCTCCTATTTGGAGTAAGGACTTTTGTAAAATCCTGTTTTAGAATGTTCATTTTTTATGTGCTACAGTCATGTTTCTTTTCCTGTTTGTATATCAAGCCTTTATATGTTTATTCTTAGAAAAATGTGTAATACATTGTTTTGTTTTATTCTTCATATTTGTTAAAGAAATAAAATTGGTTTTTTAATGAATATCCTTTTGTGGATGTAAATATAACTATTAAAATTATTTTTCTAAGCATGGCCATATTTCAAATCTCACCCTCCTCATTCCTTCATCCAACTTGCCACTTAGCCTGAAGCTTTCACTCCAATTGAAACAGGCAGGTTCTGATTAATATCTGACAGGGAGCTGGCCCACATCCAGCATTTTTATCTTTATATGAAATAGAGAAATCTTCAACTTGTACTGCAACAAACCACCATTTTTCCTCAGGAGTGCCAAGTCAATCTCAGCAACTTGCTTTATGCTTTCTCAGATTACTTATTCATGTATCTTTCTCCAGAACTGAAGATTCATACTGCAGTAGAGAACAAAAGATGGATACTGCTGAACTTGACTTAGCCACAATCTTTCTCCTCATATTGGTTCTGTGCTTCTCTGTGCTCCACCCTTCAAATGAGGACTGTTTGGTAGCATGCTGCATAAGGAAAAGTAAATGTCTAACTTAATTTTGTGAGGAAAAGAGATTTCTTGTTTTTATTGCCTTTGAACTAAGCCAGCTGCAGAATTCAGAAAGTAGCAAACAGGAATCCTTCATGGCTTTTAAAAAAAGGGTATCTGCAGCCTAACATTACTCTGTACCTCTTATAAATGGAAGTGATACTTCTACTTTGCTTTAAGACAATGATGTTTCCCCTTCCAAATACAGCAGAACATATGTCTTACAGGGCATCTTGGATGCTACCTTTGAAATGGCATATGAAAAGCATATGTAATATTTTTTTGCTTGAGTTGTGTTATGATTTACATTCCAAGTCAATATGTGATACCAAACCCACAGATACCCAGAACTACTGGACTTTGTATTATTGTATTACTATGCCAATTAGCAGTATTTATCAGCCTCAGGAAAATATCTTGTCATATTACAGAAAGTATAGTACAGATTCCAGTCTATGCACTTTCCCCTTTGGGCCATATCAAGTAACAAATGTTTCAGAAGCCAAAAATACCTTACAGAGAGCAGTTTTCAGACGGACTAGAATATGAGCAGGATCATCTTTTTCTTATTGATTTGCAATACTGAGCTATCTGTGCTTATTATAGAGGTCTTTGAATGCTTCTCTTATCGAGTGTCATTTTCTTTTTTCCCTTTAGGATCAAAACTAGAGATACTGACCCTTTTGAAGTGGAAGTAAGTACATACGAGTGATCTTAAAATATAACTTGAATCCATGAAATGATGCTTTAGCAAAGATTTCTGTTTGGTGGTACAAGAAAAGAATACGGTCTAGTTACTTTAAAGCTGGACTAACAACCTGGCTATTTACACTCAAACTAAGTTTAGAAAATGCCCTTTAGAAATCCACTCTGGGGACCGATAAACTTTCCCTAATCAACATAAAATCATCTTAGGTGCCTAATACTATGCTGCTGGGCATACTCAGAGTTGTCAGCTCCTCGATCCTCCTGAAGTCTAGCAGAGATTCAGAGATCAGACGTTCTGCCTTAGTTTTCTGGAGTGTTTGATGTGGTAAAGTTCTTCATTTCCTCTACAGCCAGTTTTGGTTGTGCAGGGAAATCTGCTGAAAATACAAGGAAGGGAGGTTGAAGAGGCTCTGGAGATGGAAGAGGTTTTAAATTCACTTAGGTATGAGTTGAAGCAATTGCAAATCTCTCCCTGTAACTTACACCAGACGCATTATTGTGAAGTGCAGAAGTATGCCAAGCCTAGCTTATGACTTTGACATATTTTTCAACTTAATATGTTACAGGGATACTTTTTTCTGGTGTATGTGAGCCCAAAATTTCTATAGTGAAGAAATTATCAACTTTCTGACTCAAGCAGTATCAAGTGCTGCTGCTGTTGTCTCTGGTAATTCTTTTCCTGTTCCCTTCCATCCTGTGCAACTACAATGTAGCAAGCCAATTGACTAACATCTTCCCAATAGGAATCAATTCATATGCAGCCATGGGGTTTTTTTTTTTGTTATTTTATCCTATGTAACTACAAATGATGTTATTGGTCCTAAAATTCTCACTTCTTTATGCTAATGTGTCAATACTTAAATATTTATATTTTGTTCTCAGTGACAGAACATACTAAAATGGTTTGTCAAATAAAAAAAAAAAAGTAACTATTAGCCTGCAGTTGTGTTTCTAAATTCTCAAGGGGAGGAAAGAAATCAAGGAATACTATTATTTACTAATAAGAATGTTATTAAAAACCTGACTTACTTAGGTTACATTTCAGAATTTCTTGCTGTGTGTTGTCTTGTGTGTCCAGCAGCTTTTCATAAGTTAGAATTGACTTTCACTGCATGCAAGTATTAAAGAAGTTTTAATGGTCTGGATAATTTTCAGAAGAAAATTAATTAAAGAAACCATTTTCCTGGTGGCTGTCAACGTCACGGCTCTCCAAGCCCAAGCTGTACTTTCCTTCTCCTTTCCAGAATACTAATATGTTATCAATTTACAGGAGAGTAATTACATTTTCATGCCCATGGCTTTTCATGCGTTCCATTTTAGAAAGCTGGATGGCTATTTTTATTGATAAGGCAAGAAGTTAGAAGCATCTAAAAAATCCTTCTGTTGACCTTTTATTTTCCTTGCTTCTTCTAAAACTGTCTAACTAAAGAGCTGCTAGAAATGTGTTTTCTAACAAATTAAGTGCTGTGACATCATTAGGCCTTTGAGTTTAGTGGCCCTGAGTTTTAATTAAATGTCAAACAAATACCATTCAATTCTGCCAATAAACAGAGTGTTATTTGCAGAAAACCTCAGCATGTCACCACTTTACCTTGCTTGCTTTTTGTCTGCCTAGTGATACGCAGAGACATGCCACAGAACAATTTCTGTGAGTATATTGAAAAGAAAACAGTTATTGTGTTGTGCACCTTGATATCTCATGGGTTTCATAAGATGACTTAGAAGTTTTTTATCTTAACTCTTTGCTGCTGTAAATCTATCTCCTTTAGGGTTGATTTTTAATATTGTTTCCAAGCCACACCACATATAGAGTCTCCCATATGAATGATTTGGTCTAATGATGCTTTGAGCAGTGTTTTAGATAGTTGTCCTTTGTAAACCTTATTCTTTCCTGATGTATTTTGTGCTGCCCATTGCTGGACGTTACTCCTTGGACTGGAAGCACTTCTTGATATGAGAGACTGTCAACACATATATTTATTATGTGGGTAGCAGTCAGTGCAGGCACTCTCTAGGAGGAGAAGGGAAACAGGTTTGTCCTGGTAACTGGAGGAGAAAAAATTGTGTTCAGGAAAGCCTGGTTTCCAGTCAAGTAATAAGCAGCACTCATGGAGTCCATGCTGTTCTTTAACAGGCAGTAGATGCAGAATCAGG
This sequence comes from Piaya cayana, assembly GCA_013389865.1. Lineage (NCBI taxonomy): Eukaryota > Metazoa > Chordata > Aves > Cuculiformes > Coccyzidae > Piaya > Piaya cayana. The sequence continues at coordinate 96,716 of WAAB01003717.1, forward strand.
CACTGAATCAATCCGACTATTTAGACCTCCTCTTTTCTTTCTTTCCTTTGTATTAACTTTAATGATTTTTTTGTTTGTTTTTCTTCATATGGAACAATACTATGTTGCTTTAAGGCATCACCTGAGAACACTGTCTTACCTGTCTGACTCCTGAGTGCTGCATTAGAATCAAGACCTAATGAACACTGTACAAATTTACCAGAGCTTAAAAATTACTTAGGACCTTGTCTCACTTGATCAATTGCATTAATTTCTGACAGACCATTGATGGATATATTTGATTCCTGTATTTCATTGCTTGGCTAATCTGTACAAAATGAAATGCAGAGAAGGCAATTTTTCTTGTTGAAAGCTCTCAGCTGCTCTGGTGTATTGACATAAATTTTAGTGCATTTTCTCCCTGATTGTGCCAGTCTAATTAAGATTTATATAATATTCTAACAATACCTAGATGTCAAGTATCCTTTGTCATCTGTACATCTCTAAGCACATTAAAAGAGATGAGCTTCCTTATTCCCTAAATTTTGGGTTAAAATTCCAATTTTCCAGGGCCTTTGCTATCAAAGGGTTAGCTGTCATCTTCCTCTCCCCACATGGACATAGATTATCATATCCACATAGCTCAGTTCTGGGAATCTTCCCTGTACATAATCCTCTGAGAAGACTATGATAATGTTGAAGGCTGAAAGATTGGCTACAGCAGGTAAAGAGACACTAATCACTCTGGCCTTCTTCGTGGAGTTTCTGCTTTCTTAGAAATCAGTTGCATTACTGTGAGAAGGATCTCTGAACTTCCTGAGTACTTTGGTCTATTTCAACCACATTTCTCAGAGGGCTAGGGATCTTACCACCGTGAATTTCCAAGATTCATTACAGGAACAGATGCCTGAGCAAACGAAGAAGGCGAGACTCGTACATTCATATAAAACTTCTCCTATTTTCACATTTTTTCTTGGTGATGCTCTTCCATTCACCATCAACATTTTAGAGACTGCGCAGGTTGGCTGCATGGTCCACTTCTCTGCTCATCTAAAGTAGCTCAGGCAGTAATTTTGCTGGCTTTATTTTGGTTTCGCTTTTTTTTAATCTCCCTTTTGCTGGCTGAAAGTGTTCATAGAAGATGGTTGGATGTTTGATTTTTGGTTTTGTGGTTGTATATAGAGACTGTACGGGGAATTTGAAAATGAAGATCATCACATTGTTTCTAGACATGAGAATAGGAGGTTTGCTGAAAGGAAGCCAAATATAAACATATATATATGTTACAGAGACATTTCCTCAAGCACAGTTCTAGCAATAGCCATTCCCCTAAAAGAGTGTTGAATAAGACTAGAAGGTAGTAGCTCGAGGCTTTGTCTTCTGGCCTGTATGTGATACCAGGTTGCCCCTGCAGGACAAAATACGTACATAGGATAGGAAGGGAACTGTGTTTGATAGGAACGGTTGGACTCAATGATCTGATGGGTCTCTTCCAGCCTGGTGATTCTATGATTCTATGATTCCTCTCTTATTTTGATTTCTATGAACATGGTGGATTTCATGATTGAAAATTTGTATCTGAGCTCACTTTAAACAACCACAACATAACTAATACTGCAAAGAAGGGCTAACAAGCTGAATAAAAGCATGCATTACATGCCTTTCTCTGGGATGCAAAACAAGAACCTTCAGTATCAACTTATTATTAAAAAAAACCACACCCTACCAAAATGTTGCTTTGTCAAGTTTGAAGTACTGTTTCATTGTTTTGGGCACATTGAAATGGAAAATTATCAAAAAAGTAATTGTCTCAGAGGCCCAGAGGAGAAGTGGAGCAAACCTTATGTATTTGCGCTACTTCAGAGCACATAAATCCTGGGGAGCTGGACATAAGCCAGCTCACATGATCTGGCCTACACCCAGCTTTCTCCTGCTGCTGCCTGAACAGTGTGAATAGACATGGAATGCCTCTCCTCTGCATGGATTAATCTCAAAGGGAGACAGAGTACTGATTAGGTATGAATTTTCTAGCTTTTCTTTGGAAAGTATGGACTATCATATTCATAAATATATGCATGTGTAGGTATATGCAGGATCTGGAGAGCTGCTAATGTTACTGTGCCCTTTCCCCAGTTGCTACTCTTTCATATAGTAGGTGGCATTAGCTCAAAAGGTAAAACACATTTTCAACCAGCTTCTCAAAGATTTGGCAGTATCTGGATTCTAATTGCAATTCACTTACCACAAAATGGTTGAATTGCAAATCTCATAACAAAACATATTGACATTTTAAGCCTTTTTCACTCATGTTATTTCCAGTTTCTTGCCTTGCTGAGTTTTATTGAAACTCTTACTTTGCTCTTTTGTTGAACATCTGAAAACTACTGGACTGAAAAATATGCTATCTTTGCTGTCTATAATTAGCTCTTAAATTGTTCTAAATCCCATAGAGAACTTTTTTTACATATGGAAAAGAAATTTATTAAAATTGAATAGAAGCCTTTTAAGTTCATTCCCCTTTGCAAAATCAGGAAGAGAATTGTGGCATGAAAGTTTTGAAATACAATTTTCCTCTTAAAAATGAAGCATAAGTGTAACTACAACCTATTCATTGGACACAGTTTTACATAGATAGCACAATTACAAGTCACAAATATTAGATAATAAATGTTTAATAGAGGGGTGGAAGGAATGGTTCATTTGGTAGGCTGAAAATACATGAACTATTATCTTTTTCTACACTCCGTTTTAATGTAGTTCCATCTGAGCTTCCATTTTAGGGCCAGGGTTCCAGGGTAGTCTCAACTTGCTGTCTAACAGACAGCTTAATGTGTTTACAAACCACCACTACATTTTGGACTACCCTTAATAGTATTTGTAGAGAGGCAGAAAGACAAAAAGACTGTAAATAGACCTTTAAGCCTTTGGTATTCTTTCCAGTTCAGGCCTGATTGACAGTGGCCTGACTATGCAACATTAGTTAACTGTAAGAGTAATGTAAGTACAGTAATAAAAATTGTGACTAGAAGGAGCCAAAGAATTCAATGTAATGTTCCTGAGATTAATCCTGAGACAAATCAAAATAATACATGGCATAAAATACCCCCTCAAAATACTCATGTAGCTGCAGTTTAAATATCTTCTCATTAATTTAAGGGCACTTACTATAGGAGCAAAATTTCAACCAAACCACGTGGCTGAAATTTTGAGCAGTTTACATGTAGCAGCATATTTTTCTTACATGTCCATGTTTACTCTTTACCATCTCAAGTTATCATCTGCAAGACTTCATAGTGGATAAATGATAAGCAACTTTGTTTTCTAAGGGATTTATAATATTTTTAGAGTGCCAGTGATCATGAATTGTACTGAAGAAAATGGCTAACACTTGCCGAGACCAATGCTAATACAAAAATGGAAACTGTACTACTTTATAAAAAAGTCTACCTTGAAAATGGTATTGAAAAGCCGTTAGATGTGGGAAAAAAATATGACTGACTAATGGTAGTTTGGGCTGTGATCCAGTGTTGACTGAATTTGAGTAAAAAAGGAATTTCTCTGTTGTGACTATTAGGCTAGATTCAAGATTAGTGCCTTCCCAGGAGCCTGGGCCCTAAGCAGGGTCCTGGATCTGAATACCAAGCAGACCTTCATCCTAACTTAGAATTCTAGGGCTCAGGGTCCTCTCTAGCAATAATTCATTACTGATGTCAGAGTAATGCCTGGAGCATTGCAACCTTAATATGGGGCCCAATACCACTTGTCAGTGTACAAGTGTGTAATAAAACAAATGGATGCATGTTGGTGAAAGGCTTATAAAAAGTCACTTGCACCTGGAATTACAAATGAAGTGTAACATACCCGCAGGACTATCGTGTTTGCATTTGAGTGGTAGTTTGCTGAAGCCCTAAGTGAAAATCTGCCATCAAACAAGTAATTTTGAGTTTTGCTGTTGGCCTTACAGGGCCTGTAATAGCACTGCAAATGTTTTTCAGAGTTATGATGCTAAATATGGATTTTTCACAGATGAAACCTAGAGAGGGCTTTTGGGGTTTTTCTTTCTTTTTCTTTGGGAAGCAGACTTGGGAGTTGGTTTAAATGAAGAAAAACATTGGTAAAAAAACTGAGGATTTTACCTGTGGAAATATCTCATGACTTAACAGTAACTGACAGCCCACAATATTCAATCACAACTAGTTGTGATTAAGTCATAGCTGTCCAAGTAATAGTTCTCTATAAGAGTGGTTTTTTTTCCTGGTGTTGAATATGAATTGTCCCTTCTGTAACCCTCATAGAGCAATTACTCTTTTGTTTGTGGGTTTGATTTTTTTGAACAAGTGCAGTACTTTAAACAATTTTTGTTTGTTACCACTCACTGCATATCATAGTCCATTTCTTTAATGAAAGAAAAATAAAGTCCCTAAATGACCAGTAAGCAGCACATCATTCTTGCAGAACTGTATGTATTACAAATTACTGTGATAGTTAACCATTGAGCAGGGTGTTTTAAGCAATACCTATGTGGTTTTTTGCTGGTACACAATTTCATTTCAACACAGTGGGCAAACTATGGATTACGTAATTTCTTTGCTGAGATAATCTTTTCTCCAATAATTAGTTTGTTGATCTCTAAAGACATTTGTTTTGCTGTATATTTTAAATGCATGTTTTATGCAAGGATTTGTTGATTGTCCATCACTGTTGCAGACAACTTGGATGCAGATTGTTTTCCCTTACAAGCTTTAGTGGGGATAAGCAATGTTCTTATACAGCTGCATGTTAATCCAGTCAAGCAAGATGTGCAGATGATTTGTAGCTTGATGCTGGTACTCTGCCTTTTGAAAGACCTTCACTGCTGTCTTTGTGCTTGGGAGATTGATCTGTGAATGATGATTAAACATCTGTAGTCATGTTATGGTGTCTCTGGACTCAGTAGTCTAAAAAACACAGATTTAACTGCTGTTTCTAGAAAGATAAAAAGTAAACAGTAACTTAGAAATATCACTCTTCCTCCCGGTGAGAAAAATCTGAGTCAAACTGTTTCTGCCAATGCTGGCTTTAGTGGGCTGCAGTGGACTGGAGTCTGGCTGATGTTGTGCCCATCTGCAAGAAGGGTCACAGGGAGGTTCCAGGGAACTACAGGCCTGTCAGTCTGACCTCAGTGCCAGGGAAAGTCATGGAACAGGTGATCTTGAGTGCCATCATGAAGCACATGCAAGAGAACCGGGTGATCAGGCTCAGTCAACACGGGTTTACAAAAGGCAGGTCTTGCCAAATTAACCTGATTGTCTTCTATGCCAAAGTGACTCAGCTGCTGGATGAGGGAAAGGCTGTGGATGTGGTCTTCCTGGACTTCAGCAAA
>WAAB01003717.1:102224-246766 GCA_013389865.1 Piaya cayana
GGAGGCTGAGGGGGACTCCATTGCTCTCTATAATTACCTGAAAGGAGGTTGTAGAGAGGAGGGTGCTGGGCTCTTCTCCCAAATAACAAGGGACAGGACAAGAGGGAACGGCCTCAAGCTCTGCCAGGGGAGATTTAGGCTAGACATTTGGAAAAATTTTTTCACAGAAAGGGTCACTGGGCACTGGCAGAGGCTGCCCAGGGTGGTGGTTGATTCAACTTCCCTGGAGGTGTTTAAGGCATGGGTGGACGAGGTGCTGAGGGGCATGGTTTAGTGTTTGATAGGAATGGCTGGACTCATTGATCTGGTGGGTCTCGTCTAACCTGGTTGTTCTATGATTCTATGATTCTATACTATTTCTTCTTCTTTCATTACTTTTATTTTCAGCATTAACAATGAGTGATCCTTTCCTTTCTGATATTATCTTGTGTTATAATTCAAGTTGGAGTGGACACTGCTGTTCATCTGAGCATGCAGATATGTGGAGTGCAGTGATAGACCTCTGTGCAGTTCTTGACCTTTATTATTTCCAGAACTCTCTCTTTCTCACTTAGATTGTTAGGCTGAGGTGAGACTGTGTCTTCCACCTGGTACAGTCAGAACACTTACATTTTTATTTGAAGAAATGGTTCAACTTTTACTGAGGCATACCTCAAAGCTTCTATAATATTGTTTCTTTAGTTTGTACAAGTATTACTTGAGAGTGATTCCACTGTCCTCAGATTCTCATTTTATTAGGAAGAAGAGTGAAATTAACAGCTTTGTTTAAATCATGTCACATTAAAATTTGTTCTGCAATATGGATATTTAAGAGCATCAAAGGATTTTTTTGTTTGAGTTACACTGTCCAGTACGTGGTGGATGTACTTCATCTTAGCATCTCTCCCTCAAAATCTGTGGTGAGTCTTGAGGAAATGAAATGTGGAATAAGTCATCTCATTAATAAAGCATATGTAAAAATGATTGGCTCACTCTCTCTGTGTAAACATAGTGCTTATTAGTCTTTGTGTACAGCTATCTTTCACTATGGATGCTAAAACAGGACTACTGTTGTTTAGCTTAAGCACATACAGAATTATAACTTCACAAGAGACATTGTCACAATGGACTGAAGATTTGTCTTACGACACATTGAGTTTAGAGGGATAGTCTACTTTGCATTATTCAGTCACTGTGGAGTCCTAAGCAGTATATTAACACAGAAACAGGATAATTTTTTTAAAGGGTGAAATGCCCCTGATTCAGAAAGATGGATGTAACATTAGAGATACAGGTCATGACAGCTCTAGTTACCTGCTTGTATTTAAGCATCTGCTTTGAGGCTGTCTGACTAATGAATGAAGTCAGCTGAAGCTGCAGGAAAACTTCAGGTATGCAGAATATAATTTAACCCCTTGACTACCCACAAAGGATCTCTGGATCCTTATGACCACAAATGCTCAGGATTTTGATTTTACATCTCATGGATATTTACTTTATCATTAAACACATGATCTGACTAATATTCAAATATAATTAATTAGCATGCTCAATAGAGTAACAATTTTAATTACTTTGGCCTGGTGAAGGTAAGACTTAAAATGTACCAAGAAAAAATATCCCACAGTGCATAATACAGAAACAATTAAGCATATTGAAGTAAAAGAGACTTGCTAATATTCTCTTTAGAGTGGGTCTTATCCTATTGGTAAGATTTTTTTAATCTACATATGTAGTAAAATCAGCAATAACAGCAATACATAGTGCTGATTTCACCAAACTCGTGTTTTTTAAATCAATGCTAATCTGTCCTCCTTGATCACAGATTCACAGAATTATTTAGGTTGGGAAAGACCTTTAAAATCATAGAGTCCAACTGTAAACAGAACACTGCCAGATTCACCACTGAGCCATGTACCAAGTGCCACATCTGACTTTTAAATACCTCCAGGGATGGAGACTCCACCATTTGCCTGGGCAGCCTGTTCCAATGCTTGACAACCTTTTTGAAGTGAAGAAATATTTCCAAATATCCAATCTAAACCTCCCCTGGTGTAACTTGAGGTCATTTCCTCTCATCCTATCACCTGTTACTTGGGAGAAGAGACTAGCATCCATCTCATTACAAACTCCTTTAAAGTAGTTGTAGATAGTGATAAAGTCTCCCTTCAGTCTCCTCCAGACTGAACAAACCCAGTTCCCTCAGCTGTTCCTCGTAAGACTTGTTCTCCAGATTATTCATCAGCTTTTTTTGCCCTCTCTCAACATGCTCCAGCAATTCAATGTCTTCTTTGTAGTTACAGGCCCAAAACGTAATATAGTATTCAAGGTACAGCCCCACCAGTAGTACACCTATCTAATCTATGAGCCACCAGCTTCTCTAGGAGAATGCTGTGAAAGACAGTATCAAAGACTATACTAAAATCCATGTAAATAATATCCACAGCCATTACCTCATCCACTAGGTGGGCCATCCTATCACAGAAGGAGATCAGGTTAGTCCCATGCTGGCTGGTCCTGATATCCTGATCATCTTGCACATGCCTTGTGAGCATACTCAAGATGAATCGCTTCACATTCTTCCCTGGTACCAAGGTCAGGCTGACAGGATCCTCCTTCTGTTCTTTCTTGTAGATGGACATTACATTTCCTAAATGCTAGTCAACAGAGACCTCCCCAGTTTGCTAGAACTGATGATAATTTATTTGCCCAACTGGACTGATTACCACTGGTATATTGTACATATTTGATGGCAAAAAAAAAAAAAANNNNAAAAAAAAAAAAGCCAACACATTTTTCCGGGTTCCATTTACATGTAAAATAAATTACAACTAAAATAGCTCACCATTGTAATATTTCATTTCTTAAATTTATTATGTTTCCTACTGGAAAAACTTCCAGAGCTTAGTAAAGCAAACAACGAGGGTAACATACAGTGGCCATTCACAACATCTATCATCCCAGTGACAGGTGTTGCAAAATTTTAACAATTTAATATATTTTTTTAAATTTTTATTTAGTGGAAGGAAGAGAGTATAAGCTGCCAAAGTTTTAATATGTTTCACAAATGTCTTTTGATAGGTGTTGACATCTCACCAGCAGGGTGAATTGAGGAAAAAATCATTAAACTGTGGGGTTAAGGTAACCAAAATTTCAGATAATTAGAAGAAAGCAAATACGGAGATCAATCAGGCTGCAGGTGATCCTCAGTGCAGCTGACAAAGCCTTGAGTTTGATGGGCAAAGCAATTAATGTGGAGTGGCCTTTCTGGCCCTGAGGGTTTGGCTTCCTTTGTCAAGTCCTCCTTCAAAACCAGAAAGACCTTCTATGCTAGGATGTGCAGTTTATCAGCTTCACCATGATGTACCTCGCAAGAAGATATAAAGCAGAAACCAAAGGAATACGTGCCACTTTTTCCCTTCTGATCTACTTTTAAAAAAAGGGAATTTTCCTTCTGATATAATCTATCTAGTCATTTCAGTAACCTTGAGGTATAAAGTCTTGTTTACCAGCTCCCTCTACCACAGGGATACAGAATTGCTAGTGCTATAGAACTACTTTCAGTTATTTTTAGACCTATTTTCATACCATGTTAGAGCCAGTATTTTATTAATATAAAACTAAATCAAGACCTATCTTGCAAAGACCTTTTGAAATCATACCTCTTATCTTTCCCTATCACTACTCTCAGGGAAAAGAGTGAACTGTTATTTCTTCCTAGATCTCAAAAGAAAGATAATAAGCCATAGACTGTAGAATCACAGTATCACAGAATCACAGAATGGTAGATGTTGGAAGGGTCCTCTAGAGATCACCTAGTCCAACTTCCCTGCTAAATAGGTTTGCCAAGAGCAGGTTACATAGGAACACATTCAATCAGTTTTCAAGAATCTCCAGAGAAGGAGACTCCACAACTTCTCTTGGCAGCCTGTTCCAGTGCTCCATCACCCTCACAGTAAAAAGTTTTTTCTCACATTCAGATGGAACTTCCTGTGTTCCAGTTTGTACTCCTTGCCCCTTGTCCTGTCACTGGGCACCCCTGAGAATAGTCTGGCTCCATTCTCTTGACACCTGCTCCTAAGCATATTTTTAAGCATTGATTAGGTCTCCTCAGTCCTCTCGAGGCTAACCAGACCCACATCTTTCAGTCCTTCAAAGAAAATGCAGCTACAAATAAAGAAGTGCAAGTTCAGTCAGTTTAAGTTTTTTTGCCAGTATGAACTCTGTTAAACTTTTGTATAGCTGCCGTGAATGTCTATTGTTTTGGATGTTATGATAGATCACAGCCACTACCAAATTCGACTCTTTGTGTTCATAAGTACAAACAGAGTATTTCAACATGTGTAAGAGCATAGCTTAGAAGAATTTGAATTTCTCTTTTACTATGGTTTTATTTTTGACCTTTGCAAAGAGAGCACTTTAAAAATAAGCGTAATGTTTAGAAATACTAAGCTGCTAATAAAGCAATAAAAAAATGTACTGAATTGCATACTAATCAGTGGACATTCCTTTCACATATTCCTTCCCTATATAATTTACTTTCTTTGCACATTCTGCTCTGTCTTTTCTGGATTTAGTCTATCTGATACCCTAAATTTTTGAAGGCTGAGAACTGTCTCACACAAATGGGTCATTCTGTTTGCTAGTAATAGAACTTCTGTTTCAGTTTACTTTTCCAGAACAGGGCTCTTATCCAAGGTTATAAATGTCATTTTTCTCCTTTCCCAAACTGCTGAGTATTTTCTCCCTGTGGAAGTTTCCATGTATACTTATCAACCTCCAGTCAATCAGCCAGTTACATTTGGAACATATTTTCAATTTTTTTGACAAAATTTTGAGTCTCTCCCTTTAACTTTTTCATCTGTCTTAGTGCCTGGACCACCAAGTAGCAACTAGGCTCTGTCAGTCAGTTCTATTAAGTTCACATCCTTGTGAATTCATAGGAGTGGGATTAGCTAGGCAACTTCCAGAGAGAGAGAAGATATGCTAGATATTCTCCTAATATACTGAATTTTTATTGCTAAATATGCCTACTAGATATATCACTGTGTTGAGGCTGTGAAGATTGAGTGGGAGAATTGGAGGGATGGACAGGAAGTAGTTGGAGAGATGTATAGTATCTTGTAGACCTGTACTTAAACTGCTTCCAAGAGGATGTAAGTGTCATTCATGATACAGAGGGCTCTCAATTACCATTAAGGTTGCTGTCACTGACGTGAAGTGCATACTTATGTGGCCCTTTTCAAACAGTCTAGAATTGGGAAAGGGGAAGGTATTTATTAGATAATTAATAAAATAAATTCAGTGATTCAAGATGTTCTATGAAATGGAGGAATTGATTTCTTTGTTGATATTGGTAGGGTCCTCAAAGATGCACGTTAAAGGGAATATGAATTTACTCTATAACCACCACAGATATAGACAGTGTATCATGCAGACTTCCTGAGGGCATAGTAGACATTTGTGTTAGTTACCACTTTGGGATACTTACTGCTCGGAATAATAATGACCTGATCTTCAAGTGACACATAAGAATAGGAAGTAGCCAATGATGTCCACTTGGGTAAATGCCTTGTAGCAGCAGTGCACCTGCTACAAGAGTATCAAATTTTCTTTTTCATATTCTTAATACAGAGAACACATTCACTCTCTATATCTCCTCACGGATCTGGAGAATAAAATGGCTCAACAGTAGCTTCTAATTCACTTGCACCAGAACATTAACTTCCATAAAAGGAGATTTGCTGGGTGTTATATTGGATACTGTAACTGCTTAAGCCTAGTTTGATATCCACAGTAGTTCAGGATGACTGTAATTTCCTCCATGGTTGAAGATAGATTTTGGGTTTCTCTGTTCACTACCCTCTATTAATCTAATTCTTACTCGGGGGGGCAGATGGCCAAATGAAATTCCCTGCTGAACTCCGTAATGCTAACAGAAAGTAATGTGATTGAGAATATGTGTGCAAGAAGGGTCTGGGGATGAGACATAGAAGCATGTGAGATAGCTAGAGTGATGGAATATGTTCTGGCAAAGGAAAAGCAAAAACTTGTGTGTACCTTGTGATATGCACATTTCAGTATAAATGCAAGCATTCGTGTGTTACACGGTAGCCTGAGAGGCTACTTTTGAAATATAGTTATCATCATCAATATCTTTTCATTAACAGGTTTTAAAAATCTGTCAATGAGTTGGTATTTAATCCATTTTGACAGATATTCTGTTAATTTTATGTAACACATGTTTTTAAAATCAACAGTCATTTGATGTTAAATCAAATGGCTTGTAGAAAACTACTTGTCAACAAAGTAGATATTAGCAATCAGATAAGCTATCCTGGTTCAGTCCTTTGCTCAAAATTCCTTAATTAAAATCTTGAATGTTTGATCAGAGTTATTTTAATGAGACACACTGACATTGATTACTTACTAATATTATGACACCTTTTAAGAATGTCAGTACTTCAGTTCTCTGAAACAGCCTCAGTTTTCCAGGATTCCTTAAAATAAAATGTTACTGGTATACGAAGATCCTTAGCTACAACCTATCTATTGATGAGATAAGCTATCTATTGATGAGAAATTATCCCAAACTGCTGCAATTTTGTGCTCTTTCTGCAAAAAATCCCTCTTTTTTTTTCGTATTTACAGATAAGAGCATTTTTCTCTAGTCCATGACAGCTTATGAGCTGGAAGCAGACTCCTACATTTCTTCAAACACAAAAGAGAACTAGCTGTTCCTGAGTTATTGAAAATGTTACCATTTATTTCAGCAGTTGATTTACATGTGACCAAAATAGATTTTGCTTGTTCTTAATCAATTAAACTATGTCTTTTGATATTTCAGATTCGTATTACAGTGATATTTCAGTTATTACTTTAACCTCCTTTGGTAGTCCCATGGGATCAGTTTTATGGTTATTATTCTACATATTCCATTGTCAATCTGTTTTCTTCTGGTTCTCTGTGACGTTTTTTTGGTTTTTTTTTTTTCATTCTTTGTTGCTTGTGTATCTGTTCTTGCTCAGCAAAACCGCGTGGCTACAATAACTTTGTGTGTTTGTTTGAAAGACATGATTTCACAGGTTTTCCTCAGACGGCTTTAGGTAGTCCCCAGATTTTGTTAATGTCTCCCTTTATATGTTTGTTGTCAGTTCTGCTAGCAATTGTTTTGAGCTAATGGGGACAAAATAAAATTGTAAAAAATCAAAAACCTCCATAAAATGGATTTATCTTTCTAAGCAGAGCTCTAATGTGAAAAAAAAGATCTTATTGGAAAACAGGTGCATTACAATCTTAGGTGGAGTTTTGGGCATGAGTTAAGGAGTGATGGAGCTTCTATAGTTCATTTCCAGTTCAGCCTCTAATGACTGCACTTAATTTCCAACTTTCTTCAGAAGTCTGCAGTTCTAAATATTGTGTGTTTTGAGAAATCCTATCATAGAATATAGTGATGCCTTTATACTGAGAATCTGAGTATCTAAATTGAATGAAAAGCAATTAGTGTTTTATAGGATTAGTTCTTCAGCGAATTTTATTTAGTTTTGTAGAAAAAAGAAATATATTTCCTTCACAATTCATTATGAAACCTGTAAGTAATGTAGGTAATATGCCAAAAGCAGTTGATAATGTCCCTCTGTAACCAATTATTATTGTATTAAAAATTATGGAAATTCTATAGCATGTATTGTAAAAAAAAATTGTATTTCTACAAAATATGTATTGTAATCTAAATTAGATTGTAGAAGAATACTTTTGGTTTTTAAGACTGAAATAAGAAATTCAAAGAAAGTATTGAAAAAATAAGAAGTAAAAAGTATGCTAATGTAGTGCTAGATATAATGTTCCATATTTCTAAATCATTACCTGGCTTAGAGAGTTAGCAATAGAAATGCTTGATTCCAGAAAGGAAATTTATATTCCATTTTGAAGATGGTAAAGCTACATGCTTCAAGATTCATCTTATTTCTCAAAGAAACTTTGTCTCGCTGAATCTGATAGAGTAATTTTCCCTAAAGCATTAGTATTTGTTATAACTTTTCTATTTGAAGGGTATACTTCTAGTTCGTAATGAACACCAATACTTTGAGTTTAACCTGGGAAAATGGTAAAACTAGCATAGCGAACAAAGCAGTGTGATGACCTGGTCTAACCAGCAAATAGTAATAATAGAGTAGGCATTGTGTTTTCATGAAAGCTGATCTTTCTAAGAGTGCTTGTACCCAGTTCCTGTAAAGTTATGAGTTCTTGTCTGGGCTCGCTTTCCACCCATTCTATTAATGATTCTGTAGCATCCATATACTGTCACCTTGAACTGTATTTATGCTTTATTTCATGTTGTCTTATACGTACTGACTGGATTTACAAGCAACCATTGAACTAGAATGGATGTCTTTGTGTCTTTTTGTGTGGCATCAGTAACTGCACAAAGGACAGAACTGATCATGACCTAGGGCAAGCCATTTTAAAATAGTAACTTACCTTTCATTGTTAATGGTTTTAATGCTCTGAATTGTGGCCTTTTCCCAGTTTCAGACTTCCCTATTTATCTTGATTTATTTTGCATGGTAATGAGTCTTTCTTCTGCTTAATATTCAGCGGCACATCTGAAAATTTCAGAGTTACATAACTAGAGATGTGTTTTATACAGAGACAATAAGTAAGGACTGGTATTTGCAGAATTAGATATCTAACAGGGGCTGCAAAAAACCATGAGGTCCACACTGATCTTCCTAAATAGTTGGTGTAGCTATCAAAGATTTCTCTGGGAACTTGCCTGAATTAAGTGCTAAGCATCAACCTTGGCACCTGACCCAGTATAGACACATAATGTTGTTTTTTATCCACATGCATCCCATATTGTCTGCTGTCTGTGTTTAATTTGAGGTTATAATTGAGTGATTTATACTATGCAATACAAAGCTATCTCAGCATTCTGGTTGCTTTGCGGTATATGGTAGTATTTCAATGCTAACATAAAAAGAGAAAACAAAACAAAAATGATTTTACCAGCTTTGTTAACTACATCATTATGCTTGTGTTTTCCCAAGAATGAAACTTAAATTTTTCCTGGGCAAGGAAATGCAATAAGCTATTATTTGTCCATGATTATCAAAATGATACAGCTCTCAAAATATGAATGTTTTTATTGCTTCTTACATAATAAATCACTCTTACCCTATCATATAGCAGTATGCTGCATAGCATTTCCTTCATCTTTGGGAGGATAAACTGCTTGATAGAATAGAAATCTGAAAAGCAGTGAGAGAAGCACCTGGAGCATCCTATCTGCTCCACTGTTTATTTTTACTTAGCATTAAAATTGTTTACTGGCTATGGCTTTGACACCCGGGTTTGTTACATCTGCTAAGCAAGCTCACAGGAAAAGCACTGAGTTTCTTGCCCAGGAAATTCCTGACCTTGCAATACATGACAAGAATCTCCCATGAATAAACGAACTCAGGCAACACAGTAAGAGATATCTTGTAGAGGCAGAGTTTATTTTTAAAAATGAAAGAGTAACATAATGTAAAATCTTTATTCTTTCAAAAAAAGCATCTTCCTTGTTCAAAGTGAGATAACTGGCCCTAATGAACAGGAACATACCTAGTCAGGAAAAACCAGGAAAGAACTCAGAAGTCAATATTACCTTCCTATGAGGTGGCACAAAAACAGGCGTCAGTGAGCCATGCAGAACAATCTAAACCATAAGGTTGTTATGGTATGCCGTAATGAAAATAAATTATAAAATTGACTCTTGGATTATTTTTTTGCAGGGACATAATATCTGTCGTCTATGCCTCTTATTCTTCAGACATGGAAGCAAACAAACATTAAGTTCTGTTCTAGTTAGATATTTACTTCAGGAAAGAAACCAAAATATAAATCAATAATGGGTAAAAGGAAAAGATGACTACATGAGCTTGTGTTTCACTTGCATGATTTTTTTTTGCAGTATGGTATTTTTTGGTGAGGATTTTTACTGGATCAGGGGTTCCGCTGCAACCTATAAGCTGTTACTCAGTGTCTGTGGCATAAATCTGATCCTCTCTGCTGAGAAGTTTTTGTTTTAAGAAATTCTTTTTTTTAAAGCCAAATTTAACATCCAATTTTACTTTACTTAATGGTATAAAAACTTAAACAGATTTCTCTATTTGGTATGCATGATAGCCTAAATTGCCTTAAAGTGAGTAATCCTAGTGACTTAACTAGGACTGGTCACATATTCCTGTATTAAAGAATGGACATAAAACTCTACAGGATTAGGGACTGGTTTTATTCCCATGTTCAATATGTGCAACTTTTAATAGCATTATGAAATAAGTGAATGTTTTAGCCATCAGTTAACCTTTTGCCCCTTAACTGAGGTATCTGTTGCTGTGCAGAAATAATTGTTGGAAGAAAAATAGTCTTTCTTAAACATGTTAGAGAAAAGAAAAATTCTTTAATATTTTTTTTTTTTAATATTAGAGATGTGGAAGAAGTTCTCCCAACCAATCTGGTTATATATGTGGATACCTACTGTAGAGCTGTATATTTCATTGTATACACCTGCAAATTGCTGGGCAACAGATTGTTTAGATAGGTTGTAGGGTTTAGGGTATCCTTAACCTTCAAGTTTGGAACTTGTTTCCACCTTTTCATCTTGTTTACAGTTTAACTTGGTGGCGTATAAAATTCAAGAGCTTCACTGTTGAGTTCTTTTTTAAAACCAAAGCCTTGACATTACTAGAATACAGCTAGAGATGATGGCATTTGAGTCAGTTTTGGGGTTTTTTAATATGATTACTGCCTTGGTATTTTTTCTTCTACTTTATTCCTCTTTCCTTCTTTTTTTAGCCATTTTCTTTTGTGTTTGTGATATCTAGATATTGCACTGAACAAAAAACTGGATTAACACACTTTGCATCTTTGGAAGATGTTTGACAGAACCATACACACTGAGTTTCTCTCATTAAATCTTTTCTGTAGCCTGAACTGTACATTAAAACTGGGCTTTTCAAGCTCTTGTGTTAGAATCGAATGTTTTCTCAAGTACTTCAGCCAACAGCAGATTGTATTGGCCTTGTGCTGCACAAGCTTTGAATAAGAAATGCAGAGGATTGAAAGACATACTAGATTCAGGAGTGAAGTCAAGCAGTTATTTCTAAAAAAGACTACAATTTTGAGAGACAAGATACCATATGCAAGAAGCATAAGTTATTGGATGTAATGGCTCAGTAACCGAGGGTAAGAGATTTAAAGACGTCAAAAAGAAATTAAGAATGTAAAATATAAGAAACAGCCTTACATAATGATCAATAATGCATATTGCATGATTGTATAACAGGCAACAACAACAACAAAAAACAGAATAAAAGGAAAAGAAGCCCCAAAAATTAGTAGGTGAAGCCAATACTACAAGTTTGATTTTCTGAAAAGGCAAACATCCCAAACAGAAAGGTCTACCTTTCATTTTACTTGATTATGAAATAACATTCGCAACAACACATCTCCTTTCCCATGGAAGAAAGTGAAAAAAAATGGAAATATTGTAGAGGAATAAGTGAATGTAATGTTAATTCAGAGCTTATAATTATTTAAGAGGATTTTCTCATGTGGTCTCATGTAATAAACTTTTAAAGCAGTTTTTCTTTCTCAGGATTAAGATTTCAAAAGAAAGCTGTCTGCCTCATAGTTTGTTTTGTGGATTTAAGGTTTCCATAAATTGGTTCGTGGATTAATATATCAATGTGAAAGGTACAAGTATATAAATAAATGAACCTTGAATGAATGGCTGTTTTGGATGAATGAATGAATCTATGTTGGAAACATTTAAGTAGCCTACTCTGTCTGCAGGCTCAAGAAATCACAATTCTTGTAAGCTGACATATCTCATGAGTTCTTCATCTGCAAATGTTCATGTCAGATATAGTCTCATATTCTACATGTTGGAGGAAGAGAGAAAGGTAGGTGTTCTTAAAATGTGCCTACAGACACTGAATATTGTAAATGCTGTCTTAAATAAGGTTTTCCCCATACTGGCTTTGATTAAAGATGACATGCCTCAAACTTAGCAAGTCACAAGTCACAACTGAGGTTTCTAAAGTAGGTCTTCCACATTTTTTTAATCAGAAGAAACTTGAGATAGTTAGATAGATTTATAAACACAAGGTATGAGGAATAAGGCTAAGTTGGCTTTTAAAAGCAAAATATTTGAGTTGATAAGATTAATATGGAAAAATCATTCTGTTATCCAATCTATTTTTTTAACAGTGTTTTTCTTTAAGCTCTTAAGAGGTTTTTCCAGCACATTACTGGAACATAACCGATTACCTGGCAGTTTCTTGTCCAACTCTATAAGCTTCAAGGTCCATACTTGAAATCAGTCATGTTTTCTGGCTCAAGTCTGCAGTGAGCCACCGGAATGAAGCATTGAATTGATGTCTGAAGTGGGGCAGTTTGAAAACAGATGCTGTGAGTACCATGGAAGTATGGATTTGTGTTGGGCTGATCATGGTCAAACTGTGTACTCCAGAGATGTTCACAGAACCTTGACTGCCTCAGCTATACTCCAAATTCTTATGTTGTGCTCTAGTAGAGTTTCTTGTTTCAGGCTTCTGTAGCCTCATGGGAAACTGAAGTCTATCCACTTCTAGCAGAGGATTTCTCACTATACGTTGGTCCAGAGGAGAGCTATTTAAGATATGCAGAACACTAATTTGCTCGTTTGAAATGGAAATTACATGTCTTGCAGTAATTTTTTGGTGTGTCATCCCAGCCATGATGGAGAGCCAGAGGGCCAGGAAATCATGTAATTGCAAACTAAATACACGTAAAGCATGAAGCAAAAGTCAGAAGCCAGACCTGTAACACCGTGAGACATATCTTTCCAGTCTGTGGAGACTTTCAAAAGGTTATTGGTTAAGAATCCATAGGAGTAGATTCCTTCCCCTAACTGAGCACTATTTTCATGTCTATCAAGCCCATTGTGTCAAATATTTCATATTTAAAGAAAAAACGAGTCTTATTGTAGTTGATCAGGTTTTTGTGTTGAATTTGGACTTCTAAATATATATTCTCTGAAATTCTTGTTCCATGTTGCCTTACAAATGATAAGGACTTTTGATATCATGGGTGTCAAGGTCTGTGTGTTCCTAGTAGCAAAATCACTTTTCTTCTGCACAGTGAACGCAGCCATGCCAGAATGTAAGGTAGGTGTAACTGGAGTGAGCTGTTAACATTAGCTTCAGAGATTTAGTTGCTATGTATTATCTTGCTTAGAGATAAAAAATATTTGATCTGTATCAAGTCCTATATTTGACTAAGTTTGATGCAATGTATTCATTAGATTTTACGACCAATCAGATGATAGCCATCTATTCAGAGCTGTTTATGAAACTCCAATAGTATTTATTCCTCACAGTATTTTAATGATTTAACCTCTGTTTACCTGGTTGTCACCAGTTTTTCCTGCATTATTTCCTTTTGCACTGCTTGAGTACATTGGGAGCATTTTATTTAGGCGTAGTATTTAACAGGGAGCAAATTTTGGTCACAGCAAATTAGTACTTCCGTCATAATCTTCTCTTTCATTGATTTTACATTGATATATTTCTGATTAATGAAATTCCTGTTCTAAATTATAAAACAATTTAAGAAAGCCTTTGACTTCATTGAATTACATCGAAGACTTTATTATTTTTATATCTTAGTATCTATCAACAGTCTTTAAGCAGAATTTTGACATGTAGGTCTTGCAAGAATCTATACAGGCAGATATTAAAATGTCAAAAAAAAATCAGGTAGATCTAGGAGTAAGTGCAGTATGTTCTTAAAACCTGTCCGTGTCTTGACTATTAATGGATTATATTTTGGAGGGCTACCAAAAAGGAAAAGACACTGTAATTAGCAGCAGTACTGTGGAATTTAACAGGCCTTATGAGGAGCGGCTGAGAGAGCTGGGGTTGTTTAGCCTGGAGAAGAGGAGGCTTTGTTCTCTACAAATACCTGAAGGAAGGTTGTGGAGAGGAGGGAGCTGGCCCCTTCTCCCAAGTGACAGTGGACAGGACGAAGGGGAATGGCCTCAAGCTCCGCCAGGGGAGATTTAGGTTGGAGATTAGGAGGAAGTTTTTTATGGAAAGGGTCATTAGGCATTGGAATAGGCTGCCCAGGGAGGTGGTTGATTCACCTTCCCCGGGGGTGTTTAAGGCCCGAGTGGATGAGGTCCTGAGGGACATGGTTTAGTGTTTGTTGGGAATGGCTGGACTCCATCTGATGGGTCTCTTCCAACCCGATGATTCTGTGACTCTGTGATTCCGTGGAATATAGCAAGTAACAATGACATATCTTCCATGCCTTTTCTGGACAAGTCAGAAATGTGGTGTCAGAAAATGTTTCTTTTTTTTGTGTGTATTTCATATCCTTACATAAATTAGAGAAGTGCAGATTTGCACTCCAATATGCTTTCAAAGTGACTCTTCTGAATGTTCGTTGTATAAACTTTTCAGGGAGAAAAAAACTGATTCTCATGGTAAAGACTTCAGTCCTAAACATTCCTGAGCTACTGCTCTTTACTGAAAAAAAAAAGTTTTTTTAAATGGAAATTAATGGAGTAAAATTAAAAAAATATTTTGAAATCTTAATACAGCAATATCATAGAGTCATAGAATCCCTAGGCTGGGGAAGACCTTTGAGATCATCAAGTCCAAATGTACCTGTCCATCAGTAAATCATATCCCTAAGCACTTCATCATCAGCCTATTCCAGTGTTTGATAACCCGTTCAGTGAAGAAGATTTTCCTAATGCCCAATCTAATTTTCCTAATGTCCAGCCTTCCAATATGAAGCTTTGTAGCGCTAAATTTGGATATTTTATTTTTTTTATATTATACAGCCCAATATGCATCTCTACTTAGTGAACTTCAGGATGCAAATAGTGATGCCTCTGAAGTTAAAAGCACTGTCCAAACTGCCTTGGAAAACCTGGTAACAGTATAGGTGCAATTATGCCTTATTGAAAATAATGATGTTAGTACCCCCTTTTTGACATTAACATTCACTGTATACACAGTCAAATATTTCTCCTGAATAATTACCTGCCTAATCGGGGTTCAATCTCCCTGAGGGCTGGGATTTTTTTGTTGGTGTTTTTTTGTTTTGTTTTGTTTTGGTTTTTTTAACATGTAAGGACTAAGGAGTTATCCGGTTATCCAGTGTTGGTGATGAATACAAAAGTGTATTTTTCTTCCTAAATATATACACACATCTTGTAAAATGCATTTTAATAAAAAAGCCCTTCCCCCCCATCCCCCCAAACCAAAACAAACAAGAAAAATCTGTTTTTTCACTCTTTTAAATGTTCTTAGGGAAGAAGGGTAAGTAGAGACAGGCAACAAGCAAACTGGAAAATTTGTTTCACTCTCAGTCTGGATTTTCAACTGAAGATGGGTATTGCCTTTGGTTCTGTACAAACTTAAGTATGTAAGCTATTGGGATCTGTTGAAAATAAAGGGCTGCTTTGTTAGCTACATTTTTCCAAGGCTTTCTATTTTCTTTTTCTTCGACCTATAACAAGAACTACTGAAAATGTCACATTTAATGCAGGTTTCTTATGAGTAATTGACCAATAAGAACACTGACATAGTTACGGACTGTAATGTTTTTCCTGCAAAGTTCATACAAGTAGCCAAAGCATTATGTCCTATAGTTTTCAGTCAGTCTTATCATTTTGGTTTCTGCATTTTTGTTTTGCCTTTGGACGACACTTATCCATGGGCATTATCCTTGTGGCTCTTAGACTTCTATTGACTAGGTGCAGTGATGTACAAAGGAACAGCAGTAATTTTTGCTTGGCCGGTGCCTCCTGTATTCTTATCTATAGGGCACAAACCAGAATATTACTAATTCCAGCTTAATTTTTATAAATAAATTTTGTTCTACAGACATAACACTGTTATTCCAGACAAAGACCTGAGTTTAATAAACTATGCTGCTTCACAGGTTTGAGATTTATTACATTGGAGACAATATATTTTAGCAGACCTTGTGAGCCACTTGCTACAAGTACTACTCCAGCAAAACGATGCAATTAAGAAGTGTGTGTATGAAAAGCTGACAACATTGGGATTGTTCAGCCAGGAGAAGAGAAGGCTCTGGGGTTATCTTATTGCAACTTTACAGTACTTAAAGAGGGG
Source organism: Piaya cayana (assembly GCA_013389865.1). Classification (NCBI taxonomy): domain Eukaryota; kingdom Metazoa; phylum Chordata; class Aves; order Cuculiformes; family Coccyzidae; genus Piaya; species Piaya cayana. The sequence goes on from WAAB01003717.1 coordinate 118,379, forward strand.
TTATAAGAAAGACAGGGAATGAGTTGTTATCAGGGCCTGTTGTGACAAGAGGCAGTGTTTCTAAACTAAAAGAGGGTAGAGTGAGATTACATATATGGAAGAAATCATTTACAATGAGAGTGGTGAAACACTGAAGAGATTTCCCAGAGAAGTGGTAGATGCCCTAACCCAGAAACATTCAAGTTAAGGTTGGATAGGGCTGTGAACAACTTAGCTGAAGATGTCCCAACTCACTGTAAGGTAGTTGGACTAGATGACTTTAAAAAGTCTTTTCCAGCCCCAACTATTCTATGATTTTATGATCGTATGATGGTAACAATTATTGTGGTCTGTTATACGTGAACATCTTTTACACAGACTTCAGTGACATGTGGATCTTCGGAGCTGCAGGTGCTTTATAAGGATGATTTAGCATATGCCTATGAGATCATTTGTCACACAATAATTTTCATGAAAGGAAGCCCTATAATTGTACAAGATTTTTATCTTAGATGAGTGCAGAATTCAAGAAATCTGATGATACGTTCTGACACCAAGAAGGCAGGAAAAAGGGACATCAATATTTGCCTTTTGCAATATTTTCTGTAGCAAGAAGTAAGCCAAAAAGCCACTTTATGACACAATGAGAAGTAAGAGATACCATCACTGCCTGATAATCAGGGGTTTTGGCAGTGTATTACACTAGCTTAATTTTTCTGGACTTCTGTTGACCATCCAGACAAGTGTGAAAATAACCATTTTATCCTCCTTGAAGCTTTGCTAGGAAAAGGTCTCCAGACCAGTTTACAGAACTTGCAGGTGTTTTGAGAGAGAACAGGATGTTTGGATGATTGACTGCAAATCAATTAATAGCACAAATTCCTGGTACACAAACATAGAACTTGAATCACACAAAGATTCATTTGGATTGCTGCAGCTTTTCTGAATGCACTTGCCCATCCTTAATACCGAGTTTTTCAAAGTTTGTTTGGTTTGGGTTTTTTTTTACACCTCCAAATAGTTTTTAAGTGACTATGGACTATAAAACTATCTGTGCCCTTCAGTAACCACCCCTGGGATTCTGCCTCTCCTACTGGTCCCCTAGAGCAGAGGAGCATTTCTCTTAAAGGATGCTCTGCATGTACAGAATCAGTCTCTCTGCTACCACAGATAACTGCAGTTAAGAAATTTTCCACCTGTGATTTATTTTTGAAAAACAGAGCCCACTCTGATCAAGAGATGAAACAAACTCCTAAGCACTGAGATTCTACACAACGTATTCTATCTGTCTGTCATTATTGATGCTTTTTGGCATAGTAATTAGAACTGTATAGTAGGCTTGGTCTCCAAGGAAGACAGAATACTGTGCTTAGGGTAATTCTGAGTACATTTCAACACCTGGAAACAAGAAAGCTGTTTCTTGCTTTTCTTCAAATAACAGCCTAAGGGAAAGCATCCCTTCAACCATCTTTCATATGCCAAGTGAGATTTTTGGCACCAGAGACTGTTTTAAATATACCTAAAATAATCTTTTTTAAAAAATTCCACAAACCTTTGTTTAATGAAGATGGTGACATTGAAGCTCATCATCTTTGGTGATGCAGTCTTGCTTGCTGGAATTCCTCCTTGGATAATTACTTTAGTACTGTATTAGTCATCAGAATAGCTAATCACATTTCATGATGTGCTTTTTTTTCTTAAACAAAATTCCTTTACAAATAAAACCCCAAAATTATATGGAGGGAGAAAAATAGTCAGACATGCAGTGAGATAAGTAAGGACTAATATTAAATAAAAATATGCAAATACATGATGCTTCTAAATAAGTTCATATAATGAGGCTGAAAGATAGGTAATGGTTTATGAATAACAAGTGAACAGGAAAATCAAAGAGGGAAAAATAAAGCATAAAATCCGAACAAATTAAAAAGGTTTACTTTTTAGCCAGTTGACTACAGCATTAATTGCAATGTAAAACTTGAAAGGGGAAAAAAATCCAACTTCATTTGGCTTTTGAACTTCCAGCCAAATAAAAGAGCACTGCTCCATTCATCTCCAGTCTTTTTCTACAAGTTTTACACATTTTATTTCTGCCTTTTCTCAACTGAGTCTTGTCAGTGAAGGTGGTTTTTTAATATCAAGAACTGAGAGGTTGGAACTCTGTATTCCACTTACACCCAAAGTTTAATGAGTTTAGAACTGCTTATAATATATTAAATGAATGATTTGAAAACTGGTAATTTTTTTGCAACCGTGGGGCATTTAGTGTTAGGCCAAGGGACTCTGTTAAACATCCCTGAACTTTTTTTCACTGATAAAAAATTAAAATATGTTAAGAAGTGGCAAGTACTCAAGTTAACCAAGTCCATCTGTGATTACAAGCTTCTTTCAATGGAGATTAAAATTCTCTGAAATAGCATCCCACTATCATAGATGTTAAATAAGTGTTTAATTGTCTGTTTTTCCTTGTGTTTCTTCCCTCTTCCACAGCCTAATGATTGTGGAGGTCTTATGCTTTCATGTTTTGCTTTGCATGGCAGCATGTTTAGCTGCCTCTAGTCCATTCAATTATATCATCCAGCTGTATCCTGTATGGTTTGCCTCTTGGTGTGCTGCTTACTCTCAGGTAAAAGAGCAGAGTCTTTTAGAAAGCTGATATTCTTCATTTGGCAGATGTGTCCAAACAGATGGAGGTCCTTGTTATTTCTTCTGGAGGTGAAAGCCTCCAGAAGCATCAGTTCTTTCTCTGAATCATTTTGCTTTTAATGGGATCTTGTCAGTTAGCTTCAAGAATTCCTTTTATCAACCAACTATGTATCTGTCTTTTTGAAGGTCTAGAATAGGACTTAGAACCCTGAAAAATTACTCTCTCTGGCAAAATATTCAGTGGGTCACACTGTGCAAGCATGCAAGAAGTTAAGGGTTTCTGTGGGCTTGGTAATTTAGCTCAATATGCACTTTCCATTTGCGCATTGATGTTCATTTGAGATCAGAACTTGGCTATATTAGGATATTGCCATAAAGTAAACAGAAGGTTTTGTAGCAGGGGGATTAAGTAGATAAGGGAAATAGAGGTTCAGTGACTTGCTCTAAATATATGGCAACAGCAAAGCTATGAAATCCTACTTTATCTGATTCCAAATGAAGTTTTGCTATTGATTCATTGGATTTAGATATTCACTCCAGGTACTCACCTCTGATTTTCAGTTCAGTGGCTCTCAATGACATACAAAGTGATTCATCAATGGCAATCTGCCTGGAATGAAATGCAGCAGCTCCTTAACACATCCCAGTTTAAGTCTGCATGGGGTTCATATTAGAAAGAAAGAAAAATGTCCCAGACAATTGAAACTGGAAAGAGAAAAAGAAAGTAATTATCTAAATTAGAACTCTGGACAGAGTTTTGGGGCAAAGATGGTCATGGGAAGTGTGACAAATGGAACTGCTCAGTCATAGTTTGTTTCCTATCTTCACTGTGCCACTGCTTCTCATCTCACCCAAATCCTTTCTACTTTTGTTTTTGTTAAACCTTGTAAATTTTTCTAATTTGATGTAATTGAAAACCTCTACTGCTCACTGTTTTTTCAGACAATCAGGACAGGCACCCTCCTGGTGTTATTATAACTTACTGTAAAATAGAACTTATCTTCTAGGGGATAGGTGTCTTGCAGCTGCATTTAGAAAAACTCTAGTGCTGCTTTCTAAATAAGACATTATACATGGGTGATGGATTTATTGCTCCAGGCTATCTTTTGTGTGTACTTTTGTTCCTGTTCTGAGGGTTATTTTTTTCCCATGTTTAAAGACACATGTTTAAAAATCGCCATCTTACTTGTATTTTTAAAATTGATGTGTATGAAACTAACAAATCTTCTAAGAAGTGGTGTTTAGTGAAGAGAGTGCAGGACTAGAGAACATTTATTATTCTGTAACCATTGGGTGACAATTTAGATTCATCCTTGTGTGCCTTGTTGCCTTGCCTTTAGAATGTCCATTAAAATAATGAAATTTGTTACATACTTTAAGAAAAGAGTAGTAAAACATTGTATAGGAACAAGTTACTACAACTAAAATCTAGTTTGTTTCTTACCAGTAGTGGCGTAATATTTTGTTAAGAGCAAATTATTTGAAATTCTGTGTTTCTTCTCCAAGGACCAGACCTCCATTCAAGTAGATAGAAATATTTATTTCCTCCACTCCAAGAGTGGAGTAAGAATGTGTATGGGAAATAAAAATGCTAATATAATATAAAGGTTACAAAACAAATATATTTGAAATTCAGTGATATAGTTCTTGGTACAGACAGTATCTAGCTGAAAATTCAGTAGCAAAACTGAGCTTCTTAAAGACTGTAATGGAAATAGATGTGCACATAAAGGCAGATTTGAGAATAGGCTTTCTGGATACTGGCTCTGTCCAAGCTTGATATGTGTTCTCCTGCAGAGCGCTCCCCTCTTGTGATCCTGCCTCCCAGCATCTGTCTAACTGTAATTACCTGCCCACCTTATCTAATGTTCTCTTTATAGAGCTCTCCTGGGTATACAAAGAGCTTTGGCATTCATTGATAGTTGACATAGTGTTGCATAGTATTGCTGTCAGAACTCTTTATAGTTTCACTATAAATTAGGACAAAAGGGCTAAGTCAAAAATCCTAGGATTTCAGCTGTTGTAAATAAAGTTCTTTACATTGAAAAAAACCACAACATGAATGATATTGCTTTAAACACTCACAAGGCTAATTCTATTCTGTAAAGTTTTTTAATTTTCTTTTCCATTTAGCAAGAGCTTTCCTCTCTGAAAATACAAACTTACTCCACCTGTGTGGCATGTTCTTATTCAGCTGATCTTGGTATGATGAGAAATTCAGTTCAAATTTTCAGTGAGAGGTCTGACTGAGCAGAGCACTTTTGATCTGCACTGAACTGTGTGAAATCTGAGTTGGTGAAATAATGAGTAAAGTTATTCCTCCATCATCTCTTTGTGAACACCTGAATTCACTGACTTTATGCAGAGACCAGCTCTCAGTTATTGGTGACCTATAATGGACATGACCTAGCAACCAAGCAGGGAAAGTTTTATCCAATTAAAAATCCCCTGAGTCATCCAGTCTCTTTAAAATGAAGAATCTAAATAATAGATTACATGAAGATAGATGATATTCCCAGCATCTACTTTGTTCTAGTCTTCAACAGAAAGGAAGAAGGGAAAGAAGATAGGGGACAGCTAAGTGAGATAAATGTGAGTAAAGGTCTGTGAATATGAGGAAACAGACTTAAGAAGAAGAAAGTAAAAGAATGGTTCAATAATTTAAGGTATCTATAAATCAGTGAGGGTCTAGTGACATTTAACCAACAGTTCATAAGGAGCAGCAACAAGAACTGCGACAATCTATCAGTTGTGTTGGAGGATTCATAGAGTACAAGTGAGTTATCAAGCAGGAATGAAGCAAATGGCGAGTATGTTGTAAGAAAGTTTTTAATTGCAGAAGCCTCCCCAGACTATGAGCCATTTCTCTAACACTAAGAAATACAATGTTCTGTGTGAATGTGGAGTTTCAGTTGCTACATCAATTACAGCAACGACCTCTAACCATCTCTTAAGTACAGCCTAAGAGTTTTCTTATGTATACGCTCAGGATTTTGTGTTAATGTGGCAGATATTTTCCCTGGAGGAGCAACAAATATGCTCATGTAGCTTTTTTAGCATCACTTCTATGTGCAGCAGCTTGCATTTGGTTGTTTTTAATCTGCTTCTATTTTCCTGCTTGAATTTATCTATCTGCATGCAGATACCTCAACTTCCCCTTCTCACCAGAAAATCTTTAGCTGAGTTCTTATTTAGTTTGTTGAATGACTGGGAAGAATGGTTTCCTTCCCCAGGCAGAATATCCATTACTCAGTCAACTCACTTCTGCTTGAACAAGCAGCCCTTGAAGGAAATGAAATTACAAACTAGAGAAAGAATGTCAGATATGATATTGGCTTACATACGGATTATTGACTGGATGATGGTAGTGGTTATGCACAGTTCAGCTATAAAGGACTTTGTATCACAGAATTAACTCTCTTGTCTACAAAAGAACAAAATATTTCTGATGTTATAGAAAGTGACATATGAGTGTAAGAAATAAAAATTTTGAAGTACTGGCATAGCTGATGGTTTTGGCCAATAATTTTAGTGGACAAGGCTTTGAATGTGGTAGTGATTTCCTCTTCACAATGCCAGATTTTCATGGCAAAGAACACAGCAGTTAGAGTTGAATTCCTCTCTGAGTGAGGGAAAAGAGAGCAGTGGGTCTGTTGCCTCTGGAAGTCATTCCTCTTCTAACTGAAAAGAGCATCAATGTGATGACCTTAATGACATATTGCAGAACACCACTACAGGATGAAGTTTCTGGGAATAGTAAGGACCGTCATTAACAGTATTTGTTGCTGGTCCGCTTCTATCAGGTTAAGTTCTATGCCTATTAGATTAAATTGAAGAATAATAGCAATTATTTTTCTTTAAATGTGGCTGATATTAGGATTTCTAGAATAATGTCTCAAGTCTGTGAATGTATTCTACAAATGAGAAATTGAAATAATTTTGAGATTCTAAGTAAATATAGATATGAAAATACATATTTCATAAAGAGATAAAAATATTTTTCTAGGAATTAGATGGAAATCTGCATTGCCATTTTAGGCACTTCTCAGAGATGTACTAAACATGAAAAATTTCAGAAGATTAGAGTTATCTGTTTCTTTGGGTCCTACTAATTCTAATAATAAAACTACCATGTGCATTAACTCTATTGCTACTCTTAATTATGTAGTTATAACAGGAATATAACAGCAAATAAAATGAATACACTTGATTTCTAAATAATCTGGTATGCTTCAATGCAAATGGCTTGAGCTCTTAAATAGCTAAATCTGTTTTTAAAACTGTAAATAGGTATCTTTGGAAAGAAGAATTTGTTTTAGATATTAATATAGCTCATATATATTTACATTATGTCTCTGTGAAGGCATAGAAGATAAATTGGACTTAGGCTGAAATCAGACAAAGAAACAGAATTAGGCAAAGTGGAAACAGGTTTATGCTATCCTGAACTGGAAGATATGGGGTTTCATACTTCAAAGTAAGCTGAGTTCCAGTACTGTGATGAGTTTGATCTCTCTATATAATCTGAGGTACTGGATCATATGTAAAGGGATGTCTGTAAGAAATGCTTGTCCAATGTTTGGAGTAGTGGGTGCTGAATTCCTGACTGAAGCGGTAAAAGTTTTATTTTCATGATGGTAATGAGTGACAGGTAAGGATAGACTCATCATTGTTGCTTTTATGAAAAACATTTAAAGGTTTTTGCTTGTTTCACAGTAAAACAATGCTATTTCAGGTATATGTATTAATTTCGAAACCATAAAACTTAGATGTATTCAACTAATGAAACAAAATCTTAATCGATTTCTTTCTTTTATTAAAGTTCATTACAATCCTCATTTGAACGCTGTGGCAAATGATTAATAATTACTTCAGTTTCAGGAGTATTCATTCTTTACCTTGCATAGAATTACAATGAAACCTTTGGGGGTTTCTATTGAGGATAAATTAATTTTCCACTGGATCAGGTGCATTAAATTTTCAATCATTTTTTACAGTTGCTTTTGTTAATTTAGGCACATCTTCCATGATTCAATTTAATAGACAAGGTCAATGATTGTAGCATTAATTCATTCTGCATATAGTATTTGCCCTAATAAATTCTTCCTGTTCGATCTTTGATCACAAGTGACAAATTACAGAGGGATATGTTTTGACTTATTTCTTTATTCATATTTGCTATAGGACAAAAATACTGGAAAGTCTTCATATTTGTGTCTCACTGCTTATTTAACAGGGCAGTGAATCATTTAACAGCTGAAATTCCTTCTCCACCAGTCAAAATGTAAATAGTGCTAATTGAATTATTGTCATAGTTTAAACCCAGCAGGCAACTGAGCACTGTGCAACTGCTCGCATGCCTCCAGCAGTGAGAAGGGGAGTAGAATGGGAAAAAAGTGAAACTTGTGGTTTGAGATAAAGACAGTTTAATAGGACAGCAAAAGGGAAAGATGATGATAGTAATAACAGCAATAATCATAGAATATAAAAAACAAGTGGTGCACCATACAGTTGCTAATCATCAAATAACTGATGCCCAACCCATCCCCGAGCAGAGATCACACCTTCCTTCCCCAGGCCAACTTCCCAGTGTGCATACTGAGCATGATGTTATATGGTACAGAATATTCCCTTGGCCAGCCTGGGTCACCGTTCTGGCTGTACTCCCTCCCTGATTATTGTATACATCCCCTCTGGCAGGGTGTGGGAAGGTGAAAAGTCCTTGACATAGTATAAACACTACTTAGCAACACCAGTGTGCCATCAACAGTTCCCATACTAAATTCAAAACACAGTACTATACCAACTACCAGGAAGAAAATTAACTCTATCCCAGCTGAAACCAGGACACTTATAATTGGAAATATGAAGACTTCCAAAAGGGTCTACTTGGCTGGTAATTTGTTTTTTTCTAAAGAGAAAGGAAAAAAAAAGACATTTTTGCAGATTATTAGGAATCCAAATTGTACTCCTCATCTTCTTTCACATGGACTTTTCAACATGGCTGCAGCTTTGGTCTGATTCTTCTTACTGCAGATATAGTAACAGCTTAAAGGTGACTTTGATGTGATTCTTGTATTTCCCAGTCCTTAACTGCTCCTCTTAACATTCTGATGACCTGGGTGGCATTCCCTATAGCACTGAAATCTAAGGACCAAATAGAGCCTGTTTGTAGGATTGAGTTAATTATTACTTAAAACTTATCCAAATATAGGAAAACGCAGACAAATGTTGTTCTGTGCTGAAAGATGTGACATGGAACTGAGAGCAAAATAATTTTGTCCAAGTCTGGAGTGGAAGTATCCAGGTGATGTTAAAAACATCTCAATGACAAACAGCCTCATTGGGTAACGTTGTTTCTCATCTGTACTGTCACTATAAGTTTGTCAAATTCCCTTTAGTTTTTTCTCTCTTCACCTCTTGCCATAGGAACAACTTCTATCAAGGGAGAATACATTTAGAAAGTGAACTTAACATCTACATCTACAATACCTGTCCTGGTAAAAACACACTGTGCTTAACACCAAATAAATTTTAGGAATGTTTCAAACTATTCTCCCTTATGGTTTGTGTTTGTTTGTTTGTTTGTTTGTTTGTTTGTTGTTTAAAATCTGCTAGTGTGAGGACATAAAACTTTATTGCAGATTATTCTACTTGTGTTTCCCATTTCCTCACTGGGTTAAAGTCTGCTTTAGTTCCTCTGTTTTCTTCTCTCGCTTGTTGTCATTTAGGCTAACTAGGATAGGAATCTCCTTGCTGTTGACCTATTCAGCCTACAGAGAGGTGTCCTGTATGCACAGGACTGGAGTGCTCCCTGTCTGTCTAACAATCCACCACTACACTTAGCTGTTGGCTTCATGCTCCAGCTCTGTTCTCCAAGCTAACCAGCCCTCCAGTCTGGGAAACTACAGAAGAACGTCCTCTACCTCAGACTCAAGTTTTCCTCATAAAGAATGCATCAGGGTTGGTTCTTGGAACTGAAGCCTCAAGTCAAGGCTAGCTAGGAAGGAGACAGGTTAAATATAGCCTTATGATCTCTGTGGCAGACACAGGTAGTCAAATGCAGAGGCATTAGAGAATGTACATGTCTTCTCTTCAGCAGTGCATATGTACCGAAACCAGCATGAAGTTAATGCAGATGGCGGAATAATGATTTTCCGTATTTGTAAGCGGAGTGTACTTTATTTCAGCCTGGTCATGACCTCACCATCTAAGATGTCCTATTTATTTCATTAGGGCTGACAGAGTAAGGAGTTTCACTTTATACAGATAAAACTCTGATTATTTGGATATTTAAAGCCAGTTTGCACTGGCTTTGAATCTGGCAAGCACACTTCAGCAACTCTAGTATATTTTCATCCCTCCTAGTCTTTCATTTTTAAGAATTATTTTTCCAGGTTGGTATACTTCACTCTTCATGTAATTATTTATTGAACCAAGAGTATGCTTGAAGCTGTTCAAGGTCTTCCTTCTGCAGTTCTTTGTAGAGAGACCAGAACAGTGAATACATGATTTGCTGACGGAAGCAGAAGTGCTCTATTAGGTGTTTTAATTAGAGTCTATATAGGTGGATATGTCTGCATGCATGGTAATCCAGCAGACAAAACTATATTTATAGAAACTTTTGATTCTTCTAACAAGAATAGTCAATGTAGTAATTTGTTGCTCTTTCTGAATTTAGGGAGAAATGAGCTCCCAAGTAGGGTAGGATTTCATGCTTTTTTCATGCATTTTAAGAGGTACTTTTCTTTCAGATGTGTGTCACCAGATTATCAGTGAACCTATGGTCAGTAGCTCTGAGACAGATACAGTGATAGCAGTGACTTCTCTGGCAGGGCTGAAAGAATAAAGGCTTCTGTGCCAATTTTTTACTTTCATTCCCAGATATGTAAATATAATGGAAACTCGAAAAGGAAGAGAACACACAGGGCTTTGAAACCCTGCAAGATTACTTGTTTGGATAAAATATTGACAGCATATTGAACTTACACATTCATATAAACAACTCAGACACCCTAACATCCCAGAATGAGATGCTGTACATGGCACTTGAGTGTACTAGAAAACTCTGAAATGGCAATTGCTCCAGGATTTGGACCAACCTAGTGATAAGTAGTTCAATGCACCCTGGTACTTTATAGTAATTATCAGTATACAGTATCTAATAATATAATACCTGTCTAACAGAATGTTTGATATTGGAAGGGACCTCTGGAGGTCATCAGGTCCAACTCACCTGCTCAAGCAGGGCCACTTAAAAGTGGTTGACTAGGACTCTGTCCAGATGATTTTTGAGTGTCTCCAAGGAGGAGAAACTCACAATCCTCCTGGGCAACCCTTGACAGTGGTCAGGCACTCTCCCTGAAAAAAAAAAAGGTTTCAAATGCTCAGAGAACACCCCCTGTGTTTTAGTGTGTGTCCATTGTCTCTTGTACTGTCACTGGGCATCACTGAAAAGAGATTGGCTTAGTTAGCCCTCTTTGTCATCTCTCTTAAGGAGAGATACATACATCAATGAGATCCCCTCTGTCTTCTTTTCTCCAGGTTGATATCACAAGTAACATTTTTGACTAGTTTGTAATAGAGGGATTAAACATCTAATTTCTTAAATATGTGGTTTTTGCATCCTGAGAGCTTTAGAAGCAGGGTTACTCAGCCCTTCTCGTTGGGGTAAATTTTGGGTAAATGATCAACTTATGAGTCTGAAGGAAGAATAGTTCTGCAGTTAGTGATAAAGGCACTTGAGTTGCTTGGAAACTCAGCCTGGTTCAAATGAATATTTAAGGATTTCAGAGAAAGTAGGCAAGCCTCAACGAGAGACAGAAGATCCTTAAATATTCATCAGATTAAGGATTAGATCCTGGGTTTCTCTGACAACCAGTCCAGAGAAGTCTTCTTTTGATTGCTATATTACTCCCTGAGTAGCTAAGTGTTTCTTACAAAATACAATAGTTTCATTGTTAAGCCATGACAGAGATTTTTCTTAGTGCACCATGCAGGCTCATAACTAAGCGCTAAGACTTAGGTTCAGGGTCCTGCCACAGATCAAGCAGAAAAAGGGATTACTAACACTGGTCTTTTATGTGAAGACTTTTAGGTGAAGACTCAAACTACTAGATTTCTGGATGTAAAGGAGATGTGTCCTTCTCAGGTACTTTGTGTGGAACTGTCTATGATTTGAGCAAGTGTATCAAAAGTATGGAAACATCTAGGGTTTGCATCCCATTAGGCCTGAGGAATTACTAAGTAGTAGCTACTACTCTGTGGCTGGAGCACTGATAATACTGCAACTTTAAAAGGTAAAGAGATAATAGATTGTCGGAAGTCAGTTTCCTAATGGAGGTTTCTCTAACCCAGAGTGGTCTTTGGGTGCTTATGCACTTCTTGGAAATCTGTTCCTGTCATGTCAAGTCTCTTTAAAGGAAAACATTCTTGAAATATAAATACAATGTCAGATCACTTTCATCTTTTGAAAAAAATAATAATCAAAGGAAATGAAGTCTTTTTTCCCCTTTAGTGACATGCTCATCATGTTTCTAGTAAAACTTTTTTGTCATGATTGCTCATTAAAAACAGTGTCTAGGACACAGAACCCTTTCTGGAGTTGTAAGTTTGTTTTTTTTCAGGTTCCTAGATAATCATTATGAATGTCTGAAGCAGAGTGATAAGCAGGAGCTATCTGACAATGATTTTTTTAAAAAAAGAGTAGTGACATTGAGAAGAAAATGAAATATCAGCTTGACCCAGCTCTTTTTATTCATGAAATGTTGCTTCTTACAATCATATTGATCAAGAAATCATTGATTACAAGAGTCCTTATTAAAATGTGTTAAAAGCTCACACTTAGTAGACATTTTCCTGGCACAAAAGCACAAAAACTTCTTACTATCAGGAAGGAAATTTCCATAAACCTTTTAGAAAAAGAAAAGAAAGAGTAAAGGAAAAGAACAATATTTAAAATATGCAGTGTATAGCTACAGTTTGGAAATCAGCAGCTTTAAGATGCTCATATAGCAAACTCTTATAATTTGTCTCCCTCCATAAGATTTGGGGGCATTTATCTTCACTCATATTGTCTTTCATTAATCTGCAAGATGTGGGGAGCAGGGACTATATCTCATATTTGTCCGTGAAGCATGCAGCAGAATTTGGCTGTTGTGTAAATTGACTTGAATTTAGGATGTCCCGTACCAGTAAAGTCTTTAATCCTAGACAAAATATTAAAACTTGGCCTTGGCTTTTATGTAGCCTGATTCAGCAAAACTTCTCATGTCACTGAAATTTTCACATAAGTTAATGTGACATGAAGATCTGATAAATAAAATTATTCTTCTGTGTTTGGAGCTACGCCACTTCCTTCTTTTACTGTTGTGCCCAGGAAGATATGCTAAAGCAGAGGCAAAATTAAGTCTTCCTTATATTACTGTAGTAAATTCAATATTTACCTATGTTGTGTTTAAAGGAAAAGAAAAAATGTCTGTCAAATAATAATATGTTTATGCACATAGTTTATTGTGTTTGTCATTAAAAATACTGTTTTACAGAGATTCATGAAAACAGCATCAGAGAGGAAAAAAAAGGTGGATAATTTCTTTTAACTATCTCATAGAGTATGGCTCTCTCATAATCTGAAGAAGACAAATTAACACCATTCTGCTTTGTATAAATGTATAAACTAAACAGATTATATCCTAAAGAAATTATAATGCTTTATTTAGTTTATGCTAAGAAAATGCAAATATCTTGCACTGGCACAGCATGTGAAACTTGGAAGCATGGTTGTGATGAACTAAAACAGTAAACCAAGGACAAAGGAAAAATACATTTCTGTGCAGATATTACAGTACTTCCATATCCTCTGAAAAATTTGGACTACGTGTTTCCTTGGCACACCTACATTTGTATATTGTTTAGGTTCAAAGCTATGTTTTTTTTTCTCAGCAAGTCTTCTGGTTGCCTCTGCTTATTGTGCTTTGATAACCATTGTAGGGTGATCTTGTGATCTTCTCTCTAGCCCTCCTCACCCACCCTATCTGTCAGCACAGGGGCTGCTGAGTACAGGAGAGTAGAGTACTGCATGTTGCCTACTGCCTTGGAGTCCAGAGGATTTAGAGTTACCTGAGCACCTGTACATCACTATGCAGCACCAGTTGCAACACAGAATCTGAGTGAAATGAGGTTTAAGCAGTAAAATACCAGAGTCTCTGGGTTAATGCTAACTAAGTTTTGGTGGGTTTTAATATCACGTGTTACTAATCCATTGGTTCTATTGTCACAAAAAAAAATCCCAAAGGTTTTACTTTCATCAGTTAGTGTATGTATTGTATGAAGAATGAAATTGACCCTTCTTTGCAGGGATACCTTGTTATTCTAAATATTTCTTCACCCTTGCCAAAATATCAGGAAAGTAATTTTAAGTAATCTGTTGAAAACAATAATAAAAACATTTAACTGTTAAAGTATAAACAAATCAAACACATTACAGACTATCTCGTTATGGTTCTAAAATCATTTGAGCTTGAAATTAAGATTGGCAAGTCATGATTGCATTTAGTAAATACAAAATAAAGTATTAATTGTTCTATTTTTCCATATCCAATCTGCAATTTGAATATCTAATCAGTTTCTTCTGTAACCTCTAACTGATATAAGACTTTTCTGCATTGGAATTGTTGACAAAGAGTTCCAAATGTGCCCTAGATTTTACATATATATATTCGTTTTTCACATTGACATTGAATATTCCAGCTTTCTTTTCAGCTTTGCTTCTCCTGTCATTGCCTGTGAAATGATATCAATAATCTGAAACTTTCAGCATTTTACTTCCTTTGAAGTTATGAATAACTTATATTTTGATATTCAGGGACTTTGTAAAATGAAATGTAGTAAGACACAAATAAAGTTTTTACTTAGCTGGCCTACTTGAAAGATCTAGGGCCTAATTCTTCTCATTATGTGAGCAGTAGGAGAGCTGAAATCTATGGCATTCCAGTGGCTGATGGTCAGTGTTTCTTCTGATAAAGTATCTTTCATCTTGCCTAAAACTCTGTTTTTCTCTTGTAGAATTATGAATTTAATAGTAAAAAAATATATTGTGGCTACCCTCTAACCGGATAAGTTGAAAGTAATCAAATCAATACTTATCTATTTTGTGCATACTCAATAATTGAAAAAATAGTCTTTCCTAGTGGACATACTGTGGCATCTGCACCTACTTAAATGTAAACTGTTACCTGTAGCCATTTGTTAATTAATAATCTGCCCAAGTAGACATGATGGGGAAGAAAACAGGCAGAACTTTTGGAAATTGAATTCATACTCAAACGCTAAGACACAGTTTTAAACAGGGCAATCAAGAGAATCAAATGAATAATGTGTATCTTAAAATTGCTTAGGAAATTATGAACCTGTGAATCAGGTCAACATGGAAATGAAATTATACTGCATGGGAAGAAAGAGAAAGGGAATATTCATCTTCACATACTGCTGCATGGTATTACATTTTTTTCTCTATTTTTCTATCTTCCCACACACCGTGTTTGTAAGACACAATATGATGCCAAGTAATCCAGTCAAAACCTGTGTTTTGAGACATACCTTGCATAAAATGTGGGCTAGCCAAAGCAGAAGAAAAGACAGCCTAGAACAATAATGGAAAGAAGGGATGTTTTTGTCATTGAGGCACAAAGGAAGAGTCTTAGCATTACACCTCTCAAAGCTATTGAGAGCTCCATGTGGTGCTGGACAAGTTGCTCAAAGCTCTTTCCTTGGTTTATGGAGTTCCTTAGCCTCTTGAGTACTTCTCAAAATGGCTTTCCATAAATTGTCAGCTGCACTATTGCCTTTATCACAGTTTTCACCTATGTTTTGAAATTTCAGCTCTATTGTAACAGAGACAGATGTCTCCTGACTGTGTAGTAGAGAACCTACTGAACTGAAGACCTTCATGTGAGTTTCTAAGCACTCTGTGATGGTGAATGTGTATTTCCGCATCCTGGAACATCCATTTCTTACATTAGAAAAGTATTTCCTATACTTATATTACTAATTCAATTGAATAGTTCATATTATGTAACTCCCTGAATGAACATTGATACCAGTCTTGTGTTGAGGCTCAAGCCTTATACATCACTCCTCTGGTCAGCCAGGTGAATGCCATATGTTTTCTGGAAAGGATTTGCAGAGCTGTAAAGTTTTATACTCCTGTACAGAGCAATCTCAATGCTTTACAAGCATCTCCTGCTGAAACTTACAGCTGAAACCCATAGGAAGCACTCCTGGAACTTGGATTTATAACTTTATGTAGTATAAATTCAGATACTGTTTCCTCCAAGAATTCTGTTCTGTAAGTGGTTGAAATTGCATTCTGAAGACTGCTGCTACTATTGCATTGTACCATCAGAAACAAAACCTGGAGGTCTTTAGAAGAACTGAAGAAAATGATCTTCTAAGATAAACAGAAATATTTTGAAACTTGGGGCTTGTATAAAGACAGTGTGAGATTTCTAAAAAAGAATAAAAATTGAATGTGGTATAAATTAAAAAAGTATCTAACTTTAAGCCTTGTGGTTGCCTAATGAGATTGAAGGCATGACTTAAGGCCTTGCTCCCTACAGGATTCACAGAGAGCTCTCATGAGTACTGGAGGGTGAAAAACTGAACATCAACCATCAATGTGTTCTTGCAGCTCAGAAAGCCATCATATCCTGCATCAAAAGAAGGTGGGGCAGTAGGTTGTGGGAGGTGATTGTCTCCCTCTACTCTTCTCTGGTAAGACCACACCTGAATTACTGTCTTCAATTCTTGGAACCCCAGAATAAGAAGGACATGGACCTACTTGGGCAGGTCAAAAGGAGGACTGTGAAGATGATCAAAGGCTGGAGCAAGGACTTTGCAGGAACAGACTGAGGTTGTTTGGGTTGTTTAGACTAAAGAGAAGACTCTGGGGATACCTTTTTGCAGCCTTCCAGTGCTTAAAGATGGTTGTAATGACCTGTACCTGACTGAACTGCTCAGGTGAAAAGGAAGGGTAGGGTTCTTTTGAATATTTGTGCAGCAATGCAGATTGGCCAACAAATAACCCCTTGATATTTTCAAATTCAGTACTTATTTTGGACACAGTCAAAATCGCAGAATAGATCTCAATCTGCAGTTTACTCAAGAATTTGGATATAGCTGAGAGTGGCTTCTCGAAGTTGAAAAGTAGACCTCAATATGCACAGATCATAATCTGTGCTTTCAACACTGTCAAAGGTGACAAATTACTATAAAACTTGGATGCAATCCAATTCACCTGTAAATGCTGAGGAAATGAGGAAAAAAAAAGGATTCTGTAGAATAAGGGGAGAGAATAAGAAGAGAATAAAGCAGAAAGAGAGAGAAAGAAGACAAAGAAAACTAAAATAGTCACTATGCTAGTAGAGTACAGCATTTCCTCAGGAAATGAGTACCATGAAGTGGTGGACACACACATGTGCTTCTTGACAGGGTCATTTACAGTGTCATTGCTGTGTCCTATTAGCACATGAGCAGTTGTCTATTGGATGAGGCTTTGAGCAACCTGATCTAGTGGGCTTGGAACAGGATGATCCTTAAGGTTCCTTTCAACCGAAACCATTTTATGATTCTGTTATTCTATAACATATATCTTGCTAGTCTCTGGACCTTTTCTTCTTAAATCTGGCTGCAAGGAGACACATGTATTGGTATAGTAGTATGAAATGATTGTCACTGGCATATGGCCTGCCTTGTTTGAGACAAAGTTCTCGTGTGAACTTTGTTCTCTGAAGTCGATTTTGTGTGATGTGATGATTCTGGCTAAAGGGTTTCTTTCTCCTCCCTACTACTCACTTCTGCCTGACACCAGCATTTGGTCGGTTGCTTGGTTTAGCAAAACCCTTCATAAAGCCAGGCTTTCCACTGGAAACATACCTGGTTAGTAGTAAACCAATCTTAAAGCCATAGATCTGCAGAAAGCATAGCTGTTGAATTTTACTGGGTATATCATAAATCAGTACTACCCCTAGACATATTGTAGTATGCAGACTGGAAGGAAGTGATTTAAAACTTTATAAAGAATTGATATGGTTTTTTTAGGATCTAATTGCAGGAATTGGATGTCTGCATTTCTGAGAGACTTGTCTACAGGTCTTTCATGCTATTGCCTGAACATTACTGAAGAAATATAAATTTCTGTACAGAATGCTAAGGGAAATTTATAAAGGCTATCTCTATGACTTCATTTTACATTATCTAGATAATTCACATGGACAAATCTGTTGTCATAATCACAAAGTTGTGTTTCTGCCACCACCATCAACTAGCAGTGGAATGGTTGTGTTGCCTACAGATTGATTTCCTGTGATCAAATTCTGAGATAGAAAACTATGGTTTTAAACACAAACTTGTATAATGGAACTATAAGTGTATAGGATTATTAAAGAAAATAAAGAAGGCTCAAAACTTTACTACCAGAAGCCAAGGCATAAAGTAAAAATAGAATTTCAGATTTATTTAGTTTGGTTTGGTTGAATAAGTTTAGTATTGAGGTTTACTTGATTGTTCTAGTGGAGCTGTCTTTATTTTCTTGATAGAGAGGATACCGTATCACTTTTCTTATTTTCTCCCTCTTTTGATCCATGAAGAAAAAAGTAAGAAAAATAAATTGCTATTATCTTGAAATTTTCTGAAGAAATGGAAAGTCAGTGATAATGATTCTTTTTCTCATTCTCTTTCCTCTTCTCCCAGTAGAGTAAAATACAAAGTCAGATCCTTGAAGTCTAATATTCTCATGAAAAACTTAAATTAACTAAACCTTAATCTATTTTTACTCATGAGAAAAAAGGCTGAGATGATTTCTCAGCAAATTACAGCTCTCTAGAGCTGTTTGTCTCTACCCTTTTTGTCAGTTTAGTGGAAAAAAATGGAGGAAGACAGCAATAAACAACTTATGAAAATGCTAGGTAAGAGAAGTGTTATGATCACTCATAATAATGGAATAGCTTCAGATGCTGTCTTGTGAACATTGGTCCAGATACCCATCTTTGCCCAGCCATCTGTATGTGAGTATTAGATTTTTTGAATGTGTGATAATTCAGGGATAGCTAGGGAAGATGGGCATACGGTGTGGTATCATTTGCAGGAACACTGTGTTTAATGCCTGAAAAGAGACAACCTCCTGATTTGGGTAATGTGCTGCTTCTGAGTAGGTGCAGATTGGAGCCCTATTTTATCTGTTCATAAGTAATGAACCTTTCATCTTTTCCAACAATCATGATTATACAGAAATACCTTGAACCAGTTCATCAGACAGAAAAATATAATGTACTTTTACCCCTTGTATTTTTTTTGGTATTTGGCAACTGGGAAGATCAAAGGGTTTGTACTGCTTTAAACCATCAGTAAGATGCTTTAATTAGTGGATACAGATGTGTTAGGTGTATTATTCAGGGAAATATTGATACAAGCATTTTACCAGACTTGTTCTACTCTATATTCTTGTATCTATCATGGTCTGTGAGCCCTTACAATAAAGACCAAAAATACTCTTTCATGCTAGAAATTGTTTTGCTTTTTAATTTACAGTGAAATTTCTAGAAGCTAACCTGGTGGCTAGATCTCTGCAATGTCTTCCTGTAGGTAAAGTGCAGAATCTTATTTCTTGTAGCACCTTTTGTGAGTTCCAAATGTAGGTGTACACCTTGCACAGCTCTTTGTCAGGGTGGCCAATGTCACTGAACCTGTATGGGTACCTTTCTTACTCCCCCAAAGTACTGTTGACTCTCTTAATTGTTTTCATTGATTAAGCATGTTGTAGAAGCGGGGGCTTTTGCCTGGTTGTGCAGCTTCAGTGGAGAGGTAAGGAAACATTTGTTTTTTTCTGGAGTCAAAGGGCAAATACCATCCTACTTGTCCTGCTCTTCGAGGATAACTTTTAAAGATCTAATTAAACAGCTCAAAACTGGGAAGGGGAGAAGAAATGTCTCAAAAATCAGTAGATTTGTGAAATCCAAGTCACTTTAACTTAACAGTGAGCACTGAGTGAGGATGATGAAAGTCATAAAACCCCATTGAACCATACTATAACTACCTGCATCTTTTAGGAGAAACCACATTAAAAATCCTTAACATTCCACTGTGGCCTGTAGTATTAATGAAAAATCCTTGCCTGATTCTACTTTTAATTTACAAAGATTAGTCTTTAGTACATGCAGAAAATACGTAAAGTTGCATGGTATCATTTTACATTTATAGCAAAAAACATATCTCAGAAGGAAGATGTACTGGAGACTGCATATTCTGCAACTTACTAATCAATTAATATCCTTTCAGAGAAGAAGAGAGGAAACTAGAAAAAATATTTCTCTAAACCTTCTTTTAAGAAATACAGTAATCTGTTATCATAGGAATGCAAGTGAGATTGACCTGCCTTTTTCACCATAAGATCTGTGCTGTCTTCCATGTTTCTTGTATACCCATGTTTATGTTTCACTGCCTCCAGATATTAAGTGTAGGCTGAATAGAATTTGTGGCAAGCAGAATGGCTAATTACCTGAGCTTCTGACCCTGTTCTGTTCTGGAAAGATTATCTGTTGACATGGGTAAACCCACTCTTGTTTTGGCTATTGATAATATTTTGGCCACCACTAGCTGATGCAAGCGTAGCTATAATTACAAAAATGTGTATTTTTTTTAATGCCAAAATTAAGCATCAATGAAGAACTGAACTAAAATCTTACCTTTCAAAGAGTCTTAGGATACAAGTTTGCCCTTCATTTGTGGCTGTAGACTATTTTCCAAATCAATCATCTCTATTTGTCATACTACCAGGACAGGCTGTGCTGCACTCATCCCCCACCTTAGGTTTCTCTTCTTTATTAATAGTGGGTTTCATGTTTTGTCATGAGTCTCCCCATCCATCTGAGATGGCAGCAAGTGGAATGAAATAAACAACATCAGTGGAGTTCTCATCATTTTTAGAAAATGTCCCCGTGTTTTTGCTCATTGTTTTTTTGAGCAATGGCCATGATAAGCTTAAAAATTGCTATCTATCTCTATGTTAATGAAAAAAAGAGCATTCCTTCATTTCTTTATAATGCTTCATTACTGTCAAAACCATAAAATTTGCCCTACCAGGTGATTGCTGTAGGGTTGTCCATGAATAGCAGATTGTATGGATCAGTGTATTATGGGTATTTCAGAAAGATCTGACTAGTTTACAAAGTAATATTTCATTATTCCAATGCAAATACATTCAAGGGGATGCATAATTTTACTTCTATGTCTGTCTCCTTAACTTCTGCATTTTTATCATAGAAAATGGATATTTGAAAAGAGGAAGACTCCATGTCATGTAAGACATATCTGTTTTCAATGAAAAGTTGTTGTAAAAGTACAGCATGTGAAGGATTGCCTCTGTCATTATGTTCGATAAGTGATGGCTACAGCACCCAAGTAATTACTGAAGATGCCATGCACGCTTCCAAAGCATTATCAGACTTTTCAGCTAGAAAGGTAGGAGGCAAAAGTTTTGCAAGTCCTCTTCTAATGAAGCCAGAGACATATGAAGTAATGTTTTTCCTTTTGTGAGCCATGAAGGAGCATTCCATAGAACAAATGAATGATCGTCATCATGTGTCATCATTTTTTTTTTTTTTGTCTATACTCCTACTGTAGTTTCTGCCAGTGAATGTGTGCTATGTAATAGAGAGTAGGGCTGCCATCTGGAGAAAGCCAGACAGGCTGGAAGAATAGCCTATCAGGAACCTTACAAAATTCAGCAAGGACACAGGTAAAATCCTGCATCTGGGAAACAATAATCCCTTGCACCAATACAGGATAGAAACTGACTGGCCAAGGAGCAGCTCAGGAGCAGCCAATGAACAGGGAGTCTTGATACACAGCAATATGAACAGCTTGGTGGGGAATGAGATGCAGCTTGCTATGGGGGAATAAGATTTTAATACATGTAGTGAGAAAATGGAGATTCTGACTGAATATAAAGAAAACTTTTTTTTATATAAAGGGAGTGAAACACTGGAAGGTGTTGCCAAGAGGCATCATATTCTTTTCATCCTTGAACAACCTGGTCAAATCTTGCAGCTGACTCTTCCTGGGCAGTAAGGTGGACTTGAGGCCTTCAGATGTCTCTTCCAAGCTGAATTATCCCATGATTCTATTTTAAATATCAGGAAGTTCCTGTATGGTAATACATTGGCGAATACACTCTTTGTTTTTATTTTTGTTTTTACTTTCTTGTTCTTTTAGATAAAATGTATTGCAATAAACAATACTATCACGGGTGTGTTGAGTGTCTATGAGTTACCTAAGACAGGCAGTGACCAGTGCTGAGGGACCTTATGGTCTTTGAATAAATGTGTGAAGGTTTATATATTCTTACCTGCAAGAAGAATAAAAGAAGTTGTCAAAACTCTACATTTCATTGTCCTTTTATGAACTTACATATGTCTCAATTTTCTTGAAGACCTGAAGATGAAGACATTTTGCCTGTTGCCTGTTTAATAGAAGTCTTTACAAGACTTTATGAATGCATTTCATGCTGTGTAAAATAGAAATAAGAAAGCATGACAATCATTTAAAATGAATAGAATAAAACAGAAGGCTAGTCTCTACTGTAATCCAACCTTTATGCACAGATTTCAAATAAGGAGAATTTTTTTCCACTCGCTGCCCATTTATGCTGTCTTTTCTCTTTTTAGCACTTCTCCTTTACTCTCGTTTGCTTTCATTTCATAACTTTGGAACAGAGTTCCAAGGAAGGGAACGCTCTCAGGCTCTGATGTCACATGGGCCAAAAAATATTTTTCTGACAATCAGAAACTTCTCACAGTCAGAACACATAAGGGTTCTTTTAAGAGAAATCTTTACAATCTAATAGTTTCAGTTCAAAGAAATATGAGAAGTACGAATGGACACATTTAGTTTAAAATTATATAGAAAGCTATAAGCAAATTTCTTAATAGAAGTCACATTTAAATATCAATATTTCTCTGCTGAATTCATCAGAGGTTTGTCCCATCATTTTGGATTTGCAGTGAATATGACTCCATTCTGAAAACTAAGAAGTGGCTATTAATTGTCCTTTTGACATGATTTCTACCAATGGAGAAAGGTTCATTGGAACAGCATTTGAATCTTAGACATTCTGTTTAAAGATTGTCTGTTCTTGTTTAGATGGCTTGTGTGGGATTCTTAACTAAAATTAAAAAAATTGCCTTTTTTTTTTTTTTTGTGGTACTAAGTAAATCATCTTTAACAGTTTCATATCTATCAACTTCCAGATTTAATAGATTCTACTTATGGAGAACATTTTTATAATAAAGCCAGAATAAACGATGAATCATAGAATGGTAGGGGTTGGGAGGGACCTGTGGAGATCACCCTGCTAATGGAGGTTCACCTACAGCAGGTTGCACAGGAATGTGTCCAGATGGGTTTTGAATATTTCCAGATAAGGAGACTCCACAAACTCTCTGGGAAGCCTGTTCCAGTGCTGTCACCCTCATAGTAATGAAGTTTTTTCTCATGTTCAGGAGGAACTCCTGTATTCCAGTTTATACCCGTTACCTCTTGTCCTGTCACTTGGCACCGTTGAGAAGAGTCTGGCCCCATTCTCTTGGCCCTTGCCTCTTGGATATTTATAAGCATTGATAAAGTCTCCTCTCAATCTTCTCTTTTCCGTGCTAAACAGATGCAGGTCACTCAGCTCCTCTTTGTAAGTGAGATGCTCCTGCCCCCTGATCATCTTAGTGGCCCTCGAACTCTGTCCAGTAGTTCCTCATCTTTCTGGAATTAAGGAGACAAGATCTAGACACAATACTTCAGATGCGGCCTCATCAGGGCAGAGTACAGGGGCAGGATAATGTCTCTTGACATACTAGTCACTCTCTTCTTGATGCATCTTAGGACACCATTGGCCTTCTTGGCCTATGAGGGCACATTGCTGGCTCATCATCGTGAAATTATCCTTTTGTTTTTTCTCCCTTGCCACGCAGTACATCTCTGTTCTTTTTAGCTCATGTGGGTATGTACATGAACAATTTTTCTTGACTGAGTGAATAGGAATCTCTTTATTGACTTGTCTGGGTTCTGGAACAGACTTGTGTCTAAGAGTCTTTCCTTACAAGGTAGATCATCAGCTCTGAAAATTTTCTCTTTAACATACTAAATATACTTGGTGACAGGGAATCTTTTGAAGCCATTTCAAGGGATTTGGCATTGGGATCTTGGAGGAAGGAGTAAGGTTTTGTCTACTAATTGAAATACTATATTATTTAAAAAATAATTCTTGTATCTTTCATTATTTCCATGGCATAAGAAAAGGTAATATAAAGAACTTCAATTTAATTAAGGAACTCACAGATAATCTCCTGTAACTACTGAATCAACATGTGTTGGTTTAGATACTTTGTTTCTTTTAATTCCTAATAAAATATTTCTGTTTGAATACAATACTTTCATTGGTTCCTCTTGAATTGCAATCTCTGTTTTGATGAAGGGTCTAAGAAGGTTGAAGCCCTGGAAGGCTGTCTCACTGAGTCTAGCTCTTTGCTGGAGCAGGAGACACAATAAATGCCCAGCTAGAATGGATTTATGGAACTTCTATTCCATACAACCCAAGACTTTCAAATAAACTTTTGACTTACAGTATCACACTGCCCAAGCCACAACTATTGTATGTGTCAGGAAGAAACCAGGGAGCCATCACAGAAAGTATTTTGGATCCCTGGAAGGTATTTCTTTATTGAAACACCCAGAGGACCCAAGGAAGCAGGTCATGCATTATTTTACAGTATTTAATAATGTCACATGAATGAAATATTTCTGCCTGATGCTGATCAATGTTTCTTTAAAGTCATGAATAAAAAAATCTAAGCTGCATGTCCAAGAATTTAAAGTTGCTGGGCAAACCCGTAAGTATTATATCCCGTGGCACTCATTCATACACTTGTGGAAAATGAAAAATTATGCGCAACAGCCATGGCTCAAAGATAAATTATGTGTTAAAAGAAGTAAAAATTCTTTTTTTGTTCCCCTTAGCATATTAAAGGAAGATTTAGGTATGAGATCAATTCAATGTATTATTTACAGTGCTAACAGTTATTGATTGAATAGTCTCAGTTTTCCTTGTTTATACAGCATTATAACCCCCAAAAATTCTACCATTGCTCTCACAGTTTGTGCTGTAAGTATCTTTAGAACATCACTTATCCCAGGAACATTGTAGCTTGAGGTCAGTAATCTCTTGTTAACAGCAAATGACTATTCATAACTGTTTGAGAATTCATGTTACAGAGATGTTTATACTGGAAAGAATTTGTATAGTAACTGAATTGATGAAAACTACTCATTTGTTAATAATTTGAACCCATGCTGTCCTACAGTCTGAGGGTTTTGGTTAATGCTTCTGACATTTCATTCTTAGTTGCAGCCTGCACCCCACAATTAAACTATCCCTTTATTTTCACTTTCCCAAACTTCATGTCACTTTTCTTGCTCCTCTTATTTCAATTTGGCTTTAACTGTTCCTCCATGCTGTCAATTCTGAAACGTTCATCCACCTTTCTTTGATGCTCCTCTTTACATATGTTTTCAGCCTCACCACCTCATCCTGAGTAAACAACTAATTCATCTTCCCTGTAAGTTCTTTTGTAGGTATTATTGATGTGATCTTCAAAGGGAGAATTAAATGTTGATTCTCTCTTTCATATGGGATAATACATTTCAAATAGTGAATCTCAGAGTGAAGTTAATATTTTAATTGTATTTGACTTTAAATGAAATAACACTTAAATAAATCAGGTGTTTGCTTATTACAATGATAAAACTGTGCTCCTTTGAACTGTGAGTTAATGAACTGGGTTTTTTTCCCCATAACTTTACATCAAGATATCCCGTTTTGTTTAGGTCAGTAATTGGATAAGAACTTAAAGCTCCAGAATAGTGAAGTTATCACTCATGACCATGATTGGATGCACACTGTGCTTTAAATACAATTTACATTCTTCTTAAGTCACTTGAATTTAGCTGTCTGCATATACTTTTGGGAATGTATTGAAGGCAATCCACTGTAGATCTTGTAGGTAAAATTCCAATGTCTGGATGACATAGGATGAGCACAAGTGGAACAGCGTATGAAAGAAGAGTTTTGTGGGCAACTATGGAGAGATTAGTATTGATTTCACTGAAAGATGGTCAATAAAACTCCACCACATGTTATATTTTTTCTGCCTTTCTTTATCAGTACTGCAATCAGAATTAAGTACAGGTGAACTAATCCTATGTACTTCCACTGTGAACAATAACAAACTCTTTATTCACTTCCTTCTAAGTCATCCAAACACAAAACTGGTGAGTTCACTCGTTTTTCTAAACAATGCTACACTGCTGATCATTAACGTCCTTTGGTTTGGGTTGTTGCTTTATGTCTGGTACCTTTTGTGGAGGTTTCAGTCATCTTTAAAAAGCATTTAGGCTTTTTGGTTTTAATTGCTTTAAATATTCCCCCCCCCTTCACCAGTGTTTTTGGGGGTTTTTGTTTGTTCTTTGAGCTTTAACAGCTCTTCATGGAACATTTTAAGTAATTGCACTACTTTATTTAATTGGAATGACAAACAGTAGAAAGTTAATTAACAAAAAAAAAATTTCACTGCAGTGCAAGTTAGTAGAATGGTAAAGAAGTCATGGTTTACAGTATTTGCACAACTTTCTTTAGAAAGCAATTGTTCTTCATTATAATAATGCCAGGAGAACAAATAGAAAAAAAAAAGTGTTGCATTAGCAAGCAATTAATGAGCATTTGTAGCAGAATGCAAACCATTTTATGTATTATTTCATTAAAAGTTTACAGGATCCATGAGACCAGAGAATAAATAAAGGTAATGATTTGAAGGTAATGGTCTCCTAGGGAGCATGAATGTTGAACAAATGTGTGAGTCTTGCCTCCTTACCTAAGCCTTATCCAGGGGCTTTTTATACCTTAATCTTTCTACTCACTTTTTCATTAAGAGATCAGAGTGTGTTAATAGATAAAAGACAAACTGGCACAGGAAATTCAAAATTAACATTAGAGCTACAATCTCTATTGTGGCTTAACAGGAGCTCCCCTTTTATTTTAAATCCTCCACAATCTAAATCCTTTCTTCCATTGTGAAGGATAGCTCTTTGTGTCCTAGCAGAAAGTAGCAAGGCTTTTGTAGAGGCTGATAACTTTTGAAAGAGTGATCAACATTTCCTTGGCTTTACACCAACCTGCACTTTTTATTTGGCAATCTTCCATCAAAACTGAACCACCAATCTCAGTGCTTGCATGCACACTTGGGTGACAGAGAGGTTTTTCACTCTTCATCATTGGTTCACATTACAGGCATTTGCAGGCAGATCTAGTTAGCAGTTTCTTCATTTCAGCTGTGAGATAGGTTTGATAATGGTTTCGATGAAATATAGCTGACTTGGTTCCTTATGTCCTGAAAATGTTATGTAACCTGTGGGCACACGGATTGTCTGCAAGGACACCTGGATTTTACGTAAAGAAACATACATATGAGGAGCTTGGGAATTGTTCCTTAAGTGCCCTGGCAGGGCGGAGTTGGGAAATTCACAAAAATGGTGAATGACTTTGTTGTGTTATGTTAATGAAGTGGTTTGAAGGTGGGGGCAGGAGTTTTTCGGGCTGGCAGGGAGATGTGGGATGGGTGGTTGCCAGGAGGGGCTAGTCACTAGGGCAGAAGGACCAATCAGTGTTTACCTGATGTTTTGGCCTTCTTGTCCTATATAAACAACAAATGGATGCTGAATAAAGAACTTCATCTGAAATCATATTGATTTGTTCGTGAATTTCATTGGCCCCCGCCGCGTTAGGGAATTTCTGAGTGTTCATTTATTTTAACAATTTAGATATGTACAGCAACAGCTGGTACCGCACATTTTCTTGTTGTGCCCTTTTATGCTTTCTTGCTTGTCTGTATTCATATGATGGTTCTTGTCTCATATTTAGATTTAAAAAGTTTTGGAAACAAAACTGCCCCAGTTGTGTGTTGCTGCAGGTCCCAGCAAAAATGAGTGCTGATCCTTGAGTGAGCTTCCTGGAAACCAGCAGTACACATAAGTAACTGCCAGGTTTCTAGTAAATCTCTGCAAACCACATTATTACTGCTGCTTTACCATCCCCACTTCAAATTATGTCCCATATGGCTTAAGAATTCTTTTTTAACTAGGCTATAAATTGCTCCTTGCTTTATTAAATGGCTCCAGAATTTGATAAATGTTGTTTTAATGAGTGTGAGCACGGTTAGAGTAAAGGTTCAGGCAGGGGACTTGGAATATATGAGTGTTATTTGTGGCCTCACCACCCAGGTTAGATGTCTTATACATATGTGAAATGGACACAGACTCACTTACTGGATTACTGAATAAGGGGGTGCTTCTGAAGGAAATTTCTAGGCTGACTGGTCATATAAAAGGGATATTTTAAAGCATGTAAGGGGCTGTTATGCTATGGATTTGGGTTCTCTGTAGTGCTATAATTTTAGTTCAGGATGATACATAAGCAGTTTTTCCAGTATGCAGGCTGCCTATATTAATTCTTTTCATTTATAATATACACCTCACTGCTCTTAAATCCATTTCTAGTGGTGATTTAAGCTAAGAATGGTGTAGATACCTGCTGCAGGGCTGTTGCTTGCATTTGTTGTGCTTTCAGCATGGAATAGGAGTCATCTCATTGTAAAAAATCAGATGAAGCAGCAGTCAATCAATAAATGTAAGAGAATCACTTAGCAGATCATCAGTCCACAGCAGCAATGAGTACCAGCCTGAAGAATGTATTAGTAATGGCTGTTGTAACCATGTGGCTGAATGAGTGGCTGAGGTGACCTTCCTCATTTAATTGAATGCATTATGCTAATAGGTTCACTCTGGTACACAGGTGTTCCCTGATAACTAATACTGACCTCCAACATGTAGGATAATCAGCTGTGGAGCCTGTAATTTGTGAGCAGAGGTGCATGAGGGAAATTGTTATGGTGAGGGGCAGTGAGGAATGTGTGTGGCTGAAACACACAGTCCCAACATGATTGCCCACCTGGATGTTACCGGGGAAGGTCAGAAGTACAAGATCAAAGATTCCCTTGTCACTTTTGTTATAAGAGTAATCAAGCACAGCAGCCTGGAAGACTGAGATAAGTCACAGTACCATTTTTGGGACAGTTCATCAGAGTGAGATTTGCTTGGCCTGAAGTTGGAGTCTTCTGCCTTTTTCCTTCATTGTTTGCAAGAGGTGAATATTTTTGCTAAACAATTTATTGAATTATTTTTGTTCATCCAAATTGTGGAATCATGAAAGTCCATATCCAATATTTTGTACTACTAACATGTGTTGCAACCTGGACCCACTAGCCACATGCTCGTGTCCGACCCTGACAGGGGGGAAAAGTGGATTTGTTTGTCTGTGTGGCTATCCGGAGGCCAATAAGGTCGCTCCCAGGGTGAATATCAAAACAGTATTTCTGGCTCCAGCAAACCTAAACACACCAAGACACTGCGGTGCACAACAAAGACACAGAGTGGGGTGCAACCATCCAAAGTTACAGAAATGAATCCCTGGTAAGAACCCAAGTCCCTAGGATCCGATCAAATACACACACCATGAGGTAATGGGGTCGGGTGGGGAGGTACTGAGAGAGAAAAGAGAGAGAGAGAGAGAGGGAGAAATCACCACATCAGAGGCAGTAGACGATCTTGCGAACATGTGGTCCAGGCTGCTCCTATCAGAGTGCGTGAGTCAGTCCCAGCATGGAGGAGAGCCCCACCCCTCCCTTCTGAGTCCTTTTTATCCCCTCAGGTCTGTTTTTGGCGGGCTCCGGAAGTGAGTGGTGGGAGGAAGAGAGCGAGCTGTGCCCGCTCCTGCACTGCCCCATGCTGAACTGGGGCACGACAGACAAGCGGGTGCCACAAGTGGGTAGTCCTCTGATAAAATGTTTAAGACAAATAGATAAACACAGTCTGACTTGACAACGTGTTAGAAGTCATTTACTCCTAACTTTACTCACATGTAAGTTAGCTACTCATGGCAAAGGAATACCAGAAATACCTAGGATTAAAGAAAAAGCAAATGTATTCAATGGCTTTTTTTAACCTTATTCTTCAATAATACTGACAGATCTTAGGCTGCATAGTCCCGTGAGTTGGAGGACCAGGAGTGTGGGAACAATGACTTTCTTTTTGTGGATATTGAAATTATAATCAACCAGTAGTATCAGTTGAATGTTTACAAGTCCATGTTCCTTGATGGGATTAATTGCAGAGCTCTGAAGGAGCTAGCACATGTTATGGCAGGACTGCTATCATCTGCCAAAGGTCCTGAGAGTCTGGAGAGAGCCCTGATGACCGGAACATAGCCAATGTTATTCCAATCTACAAAAAGGATGTGAGGAAATACCCAGGTGACAACAGACCTGTCAGTCTAACCTTAGTTCCTGGAAAAATCAAGGAGATCGTACTGAGTACTATTGAAAAGAATAATGCAATAATCAGGCACAGTCAAAAAGGATTCACAAAAGAAAAGTCCTATTTAACTAACCTGATATCCTTCTATGAAAATGTCACTCATCTAGTCAATGAAGGAATGGTGGTAAATGTAGTTTTTCTGTATTTCATTAAGATTATTGATACTATTCCTCACAGTTCCATTCTGGACAAGTTGTCCAGCTGTGTGATGAGTATATTTGCAATGTGCTGGATGAAGAACTGGCTGAGTGGTAGAGCTTAAAGTATCATCACGAATGGGACTAAATCTGGCAGATGACTGGTCATCAGCAATGTTCCTCATTGCTGTTCCTCATTCTAGAGTCAGTTCTGTTCAATATATTTATCCATGATCTGAACACAGGAGTTGAACACACCATCTACTGGTGATACAAAACTGGGAGGTTCTGTTGACTTTTCTGAGGGACAAGAAGCCTTGTAGAGGGTTCTAGATAGATTCAAACATAGAATAATGATTAATGGGTTGAAAATTTAAAAGTACAATTGCCGGATTCTGAATATGGGACAGAGTAACACCAGGCACAAACACAGAATGGGAGAGGAGTGGCTGCGGAGTAGCCCTGCAGAAAGAAAACTAGGGATGTTGGTTGCTAGCAGACTTAATATGAGTCATCAGTGTGCCCTGGCATCCAAAAGTGCAAGCAGCATCCTCGGGTGCATCAAATAGAGTATCACCAGCTGGTCAAAAGAGGTGATTATCCCACTGTATTCAGCATAAGTGTGGCCTTGCCTTGAGTACTGTGTGCAGTTCTGGGCCCCACAATTTAAGCAAGATGTGAAAATCCTTGTATGCATCCACAGGAGGTCAACAAAGCTAATGAAAGGGCTGAATGGAATGCCCTATGGGGAGGGGTTAAGTACTTTGGGCTTGTCTAGTTTTGAGAAAAAAAAAAAAGCTGGGGAGTGATCTCATTGCCCTCTACAGATTTCTGAGGAGAAGTGGAGAGGGAGGAGCTGAGCTCTTCTCCCTGGTATCCAGTTACAAGACAGGTGGATATGGTGCAAAGCTGCATCAGAAGAGGTTTCAACTGGATATTAGGAAGCATTTCTATACTAAGAGGGTGTCCAAATACTACAACAGGCTTCCTAGAAAGATGGTTGATGCCCCAAGCCTGTCAATGTTCAAGAGGCATCTTGATAAAATCTTTAACTTTCGGTCAGCCCTGAATTGGTCAGGCAGCTGGATCATTGTAGGTGCCTTCCAACTGAAATATTCTATTCCCTTCTATAAGAGTCTATTCTGTTTCTTCTGAAGTTGGTTTTTGCACTGTCAGTAGTTGTGGTGGATGGAATTACCCACCAACAATTTGGGATTTTGTCATTCAAATACCAAAATTCTTAATTCTCATCATATTTAGCCATCCAAATTCTCATGGAATTAAATTAACAAATGGCTGAGAAAAAACAAATTATCTTTTTTTTTTTTTCTTAAGGAAACTGTTCTGTTCTTTCAAGGCATCTCCCACAAGCTGCTTAACTTAATAAGTATGTTGGATTTAGTAGGACTGCAACTTCAGCCACGATGAAACACACATTCATTTATAATAATCTCTGTTGTGAGATAATTGAAAATACGTTCCATATTCACGAAGGTTTTGTATAGACTCATTTTTTAGTTAGACATTGTTATTCTTCATTACTTAAAGTAAATAAACAAAAATTATTATAGACAATTGTAATGAAGTGTTTAAAATATCCAGTATTATAAAGAATTACATTGAGATAAGAAATACCATTATATCTTCTTAGGTCTACGTATTTCTGTTTTGTGAAAAGTATAAGAGATCATGCATGCTGCAAAACCAAATGCAGATAAATTTATTAATAGAGGGTAGCCTGATAGCTGATGATTCTTTTATGAGTTTGTACTGGATCTAACTGAGATGTAGTTAATTTTCCACATAGCAGCCTTCATAGTCCTGTACTTTTTATTGGTGGCTAGAAGGGTGTTAATAACAGCTGGCCACTGCTGAGTAGCATTCGCATAGCATCAAGGCTGTGCCTCCAGAATTCCACCCTCACCAGTAGGCTGGGAGTTGGCAAGATCTTGGAAAGGAATGCAGTGAGGGCACATGACCCCAGCTGGCCAAAGGGATATTCTATACCATATGAGTCTGCTCAGAAATAAAAGCTTAAAGAAAGGAGGAGGAAGGGAAGTGATAGGGCAGCTTGGATGGGCACCTGGCATTCAGCCTAGGTCAATCCACCACAAACCTAAGTAAACCCACCACAAACCTAGGTAAATGGGCCTCAAAAATCTCATTCAAAGATGAGTAACTCTGGATCTCTTCCCACTTTGGTCTCTCACTGACCATGAAGGTATGGCCAAAACAGTCAAATGGATTGACGTCTTACCCTAATTTAAAACATGCCAGTTCCCTAGTCTGTAGGTCCATTTAATTACTAAAAGCAGTGTACTTGTCTTTCTTTAAAGACAAATACAATTAATGTTTAATGAGAAGCTTCTACTACGTACCTACAGTGCTGGTATTTTGTACTGATGTTTTGTATGGATATGTATTATAGTACTCATTTGGAAAAGGAATGTGTAGCAGAGCATTATTTTCTGGTAGGCAGTTAACTCTGACTCCTCAGTAACTCTCACTTTCACTTTATTTCTCGGTCTCATGGTACTGATTTAGCAACTGTCCTTAAATCACGAGGTTCATGAAGGGTGAACTTTAAATACTGGAGAAGTTTGAACAAAGGATGTGAAAGGTCTGGACAGTCCTTTGAAAACTCAGAACAGAAGGAAAGGCCAATGAAGACTGAAGATTAATTCAAATCTAAACTGTACTTCTTCTGTACCGAATAAATTGAACTGGAGGCTTTGTGCAACTCTGGATTACTACCTTTTAATGAAGACAAAATCTTCAGAAGAAGACCTAATAAATTATAGGCCAAAGGGGAAACTTAACAGGAAGGTGGTGAACTCAGAACCTCTTAAAAAAGGCTGCCTTTAATATTCTCTTTAACAGGGCAATCGCCTTATACAAACTGGTTCATATTGTATAATTTGGTTTGCACTTTTTTTTTAGTTTAATACTTGGATGAACTTAAAATGACAGCTCTTTCCACAAGCACTGGAACATTTAGATTTACATCCAGAGAAGAATGCAAGAGTTGTGCACTTGGGACACAACAACCCCATGCAGCATTACAGGATTTGGGGAGATTGGCTAGAAAGTGGCAGAGAAGGACCTGGGAGTGTTGGTTGACAGCCGGGTGAACACGAACCAGCGGTGTGTCCAGGTGGCCAAGAAGACCAATGGCATCTTGGCCTGTATCAGAAACTGTGGCTAGCAGGACCAGGGAAGTGCTTCTGCCCTTGTATTCCACATTGGTGAGGCCACACCTTGAATAGTGTGTTCAGTTTTGGGCCCCTCACTACAAGAAAGACATTGATGTCCTGAAGCATGTCCAGAGAAGGGCAATAAAGCTGGTGAAAGAGCTGGAGAAGTAGTCTGAGGAGCAGCTGAGGGAACTGGAGCTGTTTAGCCTAGAGAAGTCTGAGGGGAGACATCAACACTGTCTACAGCTACCTGAAAGGAGGTTGTACAGTGGTGGGTGTTGGTCTCTTCTCCAAGTGGCAGGTGATAGAATGAGAGGAAATAGCTTCAAGCTGCACTAGGAGAGGTTCAGGTTAGACATCAGGAAAAATTTCTTCACTGAAAGGGTTATTGGGCACTGGCATGGGCTGCGCAGGGAGGTGATCGAGTCACCATCCCTGGAGGTATTTAAAAGGTGGCTAGGTGAAGTGATGATTTAGTAGTGGACAAATACATCTGGATTCAATGATCTCAAAGATGTTCTCCAAACTAGTAATTCTATTATTCTATGAATTTAAGAGTTGTTTTTAGAAATAAACCACAACCAAGACCTCGAAAGGAGCTTTAGACAAATGCAGTTCATCTGAAATATTTGAATTATGCCAAAATATAGCCTTAATCCTAAAGATTTTAAGATATTTTTATTTATGTTCAGTACAGAGAAACTGAGCTTCTTGTAGGGGACAGGAGCAATATTTCTTTGCAGACTCATCCATATGATTATTTTTCCCAGCTGGCGGTATGACTAGCTTGTTACCTAGAAGGAAGAGTAATGGGATTAGAAAGGCATGTCCGTGGTTAAGCATCTTCAGAAAACTGTAGCCTCCTGACATTTCCTGATGAAATGTGATAGTATAAGGTAAATTAAAACAGAAGCCAACTTGAACAAATGTCTGATATATATAATTTAGTGGTTCTTCTTAATGAGGGCTGACACTTGTTTCTTTTCTTTCTTTTAAGCGATTCATTAGGGCAAACCAGCCCACAGATCTTTGAAATAACATACAAAAAACATCCTAATCCCAAAGACTGTGTTCAAACAGCACTTGTATAAGCAAACTGACAATCTATTGTACTTCTTTAGAGAGTTCATTTTTTGTGTCAGTTACAGCACTATAGTATGCATTGTATTATTGTTCTACTTAGACAGTGAATTGCTGATGTGTGTAATGATGCACCTGTTAGTAAAGAAATCCCTCAAAAGTCAAACAACACTATAAAATTGACATACTTATGTGCAGCCGGAACTGTCAGGATATTTCCTTTGCATTATGCAATATTTTCTGCTTTATTGCCATTAAAGTCAGTAATAAACCAGCTGTCGCTGAGTGGTATGTTGTCAAATATCAGTGAAAAGCATTGAGATTATGATAGAAATGTGATGTACAGTGCAATAGCTAAGGCTGGGTCAGTGTTCTTATTATAAATCCTGTGGTTTTTTTCTGTGTGTATATGTCTTTGCCCTAGGCAGGAACTTGTCAAACAGCAGATAAGCCTTGGAGCAATGACCAGCTTTCGCGCTAGGAAATTTTTCAATAAATCTAACCGTATAACTTCATTGAGTTTCCATAAACAAATCTTTGTGACAGACTGCCAATGAATTTGCAAGTTTGTGGGTTTACCACTGGTGATGACAAGTCTTCTGACCTTTTTGTCTTTCTGTGTGTTCACTGGGCTGACTTAATTTCCATGAAGAAGAGGTGAAGTGAGAGGGTAGAAATACATTCAGTATATCTTTAGTCACAGTATCATGAAGAATTTATTTACTATGTCTTTGTTACATTTTGATCACACCTGTCTTGGGGATCTCAGGAATGCTCTCAATACTAGGGACCCTTGGAGCCTTTGTCTATGATACTGTCACACATCTCTCCTGACAGCCTCACTTTAGGATCAGGATGCTTTCAGTTCTGAAAAAGACCTCAGGTTCTCTGTCAACATTCTAACTCTGCCTGGAAGTTCTTTCACTGAAAAGACAGAAAAGATAGCTGATCATCAGGGACCTATATCATGGAGGGTGTGCTTCAAACACTATAGATATGAGAGACTGGTCTCCACAGATGGCCCAGGAATCACAGAATCACAGAATCATAGAATCACCGGGTTGGAAGAGATCCATCGGATCATCGAGTCCAACCATTCCTATCAAACACTAAACCATGTCCCTCAGGACCTCATCCACTCGGGCCTTAAACACCTCNGCTTTCTGACTCTGCTTGGAAGTTTTTTCACTGAAAAGACAGAAAAGATAGCTGATCATCAGGGACCTATATCATGGAGGGTGTGCTTCAAACACTATAGATATGAGAGACTGGTCTCCACAGATGGCCCAGGAATGCTCCTATGGAGAAGAAATGTCAGTGGGAATTATTATGACCTTGAATGTCATTCTATGGAGCCATGTAGAGTTTATCACCAGCATAATTTGAGGATGACAAATGTTATTTTAATATAATCCAAAAATATACAAAAGTATTATTTCTTTACACAGACAGTAACTTTTTTTTCATGCAGCAAACTTATGCAAAAGCTACTGCCCTTCAGAAATATCTTAGTACTTTCTTCTACTGTTACAGGTATGTCATACAGATATAAAATTAATCACAAAAGATTGATGAGGCAAAAATTGCATACAGTTATGATAAGTTCTACTTCAATGCTGTGAAAAAAATTTCATGCCTTTCTCTTTAGATCATGAGTCAGCATTCTGGTTGGTTCAATGATCACTTAATGTAAGGAGCAGATTATAACTGGGCGAAGACCAGAGAGGAATAAGTGATTAAATACTTTTTGGTATAAATTTGACTTTTACTTTTTTGAAAAGAATAAACCATAGAGGAAAGAACTGAACTAAATCTTAGACATGAAAGCCCATTGCAGAAATTGTTTTCTGTGATGATAACTGTTTCAGCTCACTGCAGGTTAGAAAACTAAGGTGTCTGAAATACACGAGAATCTGACTACACCAGCCACCAGAATATCATGATCTTTGAATGCAATTCAGCCATGAAAATTGTCATTTAAGTTGTTGGAAAAAAGGCAACTTAAACCCTGGTTCAGAAATGAAACTTATTTTTTCAAAAAAACCCCTTTTCCCTCTTTCTTGGGGAATAAACTGCATCTGTTTCCCATAGGTTGTACATACTGCGTTCCCGCATCCTCAATTACTTAACATTTGAGTTCTTGGAAGATAGGTAAGTAATGATTGGTGGCTAGTGAATGTAGAGACTCTCTGTTTACCAAAATGGTTCAAAATTGCAGAAAAACAGAGTAAAGAGACAAAACATTAATTCAGGTAAGAGTTCTCAGAAATACATGGCTTGCAATAACTCAGCTCCCTAGTTTGCAAACTGTGAGCTAGGCTAGGATCTTTCAAACATTTCATAGACCCACTCCCATATTTTCCTTTTCTTTTCCTTCTCTCTTTTTACTTTGCATGGGAATTTGTTAGACTTGATAGAACTTGTGAGAAATGTTTCTTAGTTAATTTTGTAGCAAAACTGTAATGCACTCTGTAAATAGGTTTTATAGTCTTTATTATACCACTGGCTACTCAGCATGAGGTTATTTGCATTTCTGATAAAATAAAATAATATGTCTAGAAAGATATTTCCTGGTAGGAAAAGCATGGTTCCAGTATGTGGTGGATAACCGAAACCTTGAATCTCATTTTGGCTTTCTTGGTTTCTCTGTACTAGAATTACCATACATTCTCTATTCAGTTGTTCAGTTATTATTATGTGTGTTTAAAATATATGCATTGCTATGGGTGCTAAATAAATAGATGACAGAGAACAACTTGTGATTCCACAAAGAGGAAAAATTTTTCCTTTTTTAGCTTCCAAATAACTTCATTTGATTGGAACTATTATTTAAGAGGGCCCTTAGCTAAATCTTAAGTTCCAGTCCATGTCCCAGGACAATTAAGATTAGCTTTGTTAAATAAAAGTTCTTTTAATTAATTTAATAATTTTAAATTTATTCATATTATTTGAAATTGTGGTTTGAGCTAAATTAAAGTCAGTTTTGTAACTAACTCAGTTGCTGTAAGAAACTTCATTCTCTGAAAACTAACTGCATGTTTTCCAGACAGTGTTCTTCTCTAAGAGTCATAACACAGGGCATTGGTATGAAAAAGGCCAAAGTTTATAATCGTCCTCAAGGTGGTGGAAGAGAGCTGCACCTGCAAGGAGAAGTGAATAGGGCAGGTGATCCTAAACTGACCAACAGAGTATTCCATCCCATATACATCATACTTGGTATAAACTTGAGAGATCACAAAGGTCTTGCTCTCTTCAGTGATGGGCGATGTCCAGTGAGGATCTCATCTGTCTGGTTGTTCTTGGTCCCAGATCTGTGTGTCCTGAATCCAGTTCCCAAGTCCAGCTCCATTCTAACTATGGACCTATTGCCCCGTGTCTGCTCTACAGCATTTATAATGATGTATAGGAGCTCCAAGGGATGGGTTTAAGCCGCGATCTCAAATATTTGTATCTATTTTTTTACTTTCTATTTATTTTCATTATTATTGTTGTTGTCATTTCATTAAAACTGTAGTTTTATTTTCCAACCTGCAAGTCTTTTTCCTCTCATTTCCCTCTCCCATTTCCCTGTGGGTTGATGAGGAGAAGGGGTTTTGGAAGCTTAATTGCAGCCATGATTCCCATCTTAATATCAAGCAGTCCAATTATGTGGTATATGGACAAACTCACACTGTAGTCAAACTTCTTGTACTCAGGAAAATCCTAAAGACAGAATAAAACTCAAGGACGTAATTTTTGAAGCGGTCAGTGATTCAAGAGATGGTGACCTAAGCAATGAAAGCTGGACATTTGAAGAAATCATGTATCATCATGACAGGTATGATATTTGTTTAGTCATCTCTGACCCAGGTTCTGGGTTGTTTTTTTTTTTATAAATCAAACCTTATCCTTTATAAGCATGTTTTTCAGTATTTGGTGCAAGGGTGATATCCTTCAATGATGGAGAAATCCTCTTCTGTATCTGCTTTCACTTCAAACACTTATAAGTGGATAAAGTTGCTAAATACACCATCCTTTCTGTCAACCTTTAATAAGGCATGAAACCAACATCCCAGGAAGTGCGCTTGTTTTGCCATTAGAGTCTTGCTCCCTTTCACTTTGAAGTACCTCTGGCAGGACATGTCCCTTTCAATAGCTCATCTTCTCATCTAACTCTCTCAAAACCCCTAGCAATGTCATTCTTATCCCCTCAGCTTGATGTTTGCTTTATATTCCTTTTCATCCTACAGTGAAATATTTATTATTGAATAAATATTGTTTTCCGAATTGGTGGATACTGGATTCAACATACCCTCTTCACTGAGAATCAAAGTCTCACTTGGAAATGAGACAGCCAGACAGCAACAACTGATTTGATGCTAGCAATGTGGGCAGAAAGCAAACCTGAACTTCCTTTTAACCCTGCAATACAGACTCAACTTCAGAGGATGGAACAAAATCCAGTCCATCTCCTGACTCTCCTGTGTTCACCACCTAGTAGCTGTAAAGACTGCAAGAGCAGGAGACTAGTGAAGAATCTCTACATACAGGAGCTGTATTAGGGTATGATGCAAGCATGGAGAAATACAGATTCATAGGAAAGGGCCATATCAGCTAAAAGTACCACTCTGCCTGGTAAATAGTATCTCATAACAGCCTCCTTGAACAATATAAATGGACTGTTATGGCAAGAACACAGTTTCAGCCTAGGGAAGTGCTGCCCACTGCACACATTTTGTATCTGCAGCTGTAACAGAATTAGATGCACTTTGGCAAGGCCAAGCCTGTGAACTGCTGCTAAAAGAAAGCTTTACAAGATGAAACTGTCCCACTACTTACAGTGTAATAGAGATACCTCTTATCAGCTAAGGCGAGATGAATTAAATCTTTGCACCTGTGTAACAAAAAGTGATGGACTCTAAAAGAAAAATAGAAGAACAGACTCCAACATGCATTTTGCTGCTCCATCTGTAGGTGTCTAGTACTGTCTGAAATAAAGTTTTTAAAGATCAAAGATATACACTTTCTTACTAAATCAGGTAGGAGAAATGGTGAAATGAAGAGAACATTATCTCTTTATTAGACGAACAACATGCCATTGCAGAGAAAATGTAAACCACAAATGTACTGAGGCTATTAATCCATGTGAAGATAGTTTTTTTAAAATACTAACAATAATCATAACACATTCTTTAAAAGTCTTGTAACATTCACCAGAGTATCAGGAGTTTCATTTCTTCTCATCTTGCACATGTTTTATATTGTCCTTGGATTAGAAACTGTGTGTGGTCACACCTCCAGAGGGGCAGAGCAGCAAAAAATTGTGATTATTGGCTGTGAGGTTTGATTTATGGTAGTGATTTGCAAGCCTTAGTTTAGTTTCATGATGTCTAATTTGGGAACCAAGGGGTTAATAAGAGAAAATATTTTCATAGAATCATAGAATCACCGGCTTGGAAGAGACCCACTGGGATCGTTGACTCCAACCATTCCCACCAATCTCTAAACCATGCCCTTCAGTACCTCATCCACCCACACCTTAAACACCTCCAGGGAAGGTGAGTCAGCCACCTCCCTGGGCAGCCCATTCCATTGCCTAATGACCCTTTCTGTGAAGAATTTTTTCCTTATATCGAGCCTGAACCTTCCCTGGCGGAGCTTGAGGCCAGATAATGATTTGCTTTCTGCTAGAGGACTTAGATCATGGCTCTTCATACAATCATATTCTTCTTGATTCCTAATCTTTTCTAAGGAGGAGTGAGTGGTTCAGTTGATTGATATTATTTTATATCAATGTTACAAAATACACAGAGATATCAACAGAAAACAGACCTGTTGGTTTGGTATCAAGGCAGGTACAATGCCCAGTAAGAGAAGGCTTGAAGCCAGGTACCAGGTAAAAAGTGTATCATTTATTCTTAGTAAAAGGTTGATAAGTCATTCAGCTATTATATCACAAGGAAAGATATGCATTGCATCCCCTCTGTGGCAAAGCCATGTGTCTTGTGTCAGGCAGATGGGAACATATGGGCTCCTTCCTGGAAGAGATGTGATGTTACTTGCTGCAAGAACAGCCAGAGCCAGGCTTATGGTTGCTCTGAGAACTGACAATCTCTGGACACTGAGGGCTGAATACCATTTCCCTGTAGGTCTATCGACTTAAATGAACAAGAAAACCAAAGGCTAGAGGGTAAAATCTACTGAAGATAGTCAATGTGATTGGTGCAGTCCAAAGGAGAACATTGTTTTTCTTCTGTGTGAGATCTGAAAGATGTTGCTGTTCTATTTGACTTCTTAAATAATTCTGAATAGAGATGACATGGGACACTTCAAAAGGTGTTTGATGAAACCAAGGCCAGCCTCAAAGTTGTGCCTTGGGTCGCACTTCTGCAAGGAAATCTGGCCATTAAGCAGAACAAGGCTAGGGAAGAGGGGGGGGACTTGAATGTCATTGTGTATCATGGTGCTGTAGTATGTTCATCCCATGTTCTGTAGCAGGATCTACAAATTAGTTCTGAGTGTGAGGTTAGATGTTATCCGAATGTATCTTGGAAATCATGAAAAGCTACTATTAGGAAATGATACAAGGGAGAATCATGAGAATCTGATATCCTTTTCACTTTCCTTCTTATTTTGTGGTGGTTATGTAAGCCACAAGCCTGAGATAGTTTTTGTGTACTCTCATAAGCACTAAACCCGGGAGAGATTGTGTATGTGTCTGTTCAATGGCTCTGCCAGAGCATTCACTAAATATGCAGCTCCAGATTTCAGTTTTTAAATTAAATACCTAGATTTTTTAAAGCCAGTAAGTTAGTTTCTCATTATTAGAACTAGTGATAAGCCAAAAGTTTCCGAGCTTGAATTCCATTAAATGGTTCTTAAAAACATACTCAATAAATATGAGAAAGATAAGAAAAAATGACAAAATATTTTGCAGAGCAAACAGGGCTAAACCTCACAAGGTAAGATAGTGACAAAATAAAATTACTTTGATAAAGGTTTGTTTTTATACCATAAAGACAGTGAGTATTTGAGGTCACAGATCTTGTTTTTCTAGCCGCAAGTTTTGTTGTCAAAATTGTTTATCCCCTTAGCATAAAGCATTGTCAGGATATTTACCAAATGAAAAGCCAAAAATCTTAATTTCCATGTGGGTAATTTATAACCTGTCCTGCTTCACAATGAAAATTATGCTTTTTAAGAAGAAAAAAAGTTATGTATAGCAGATCAGAAG
Source organism: Piaya cayana (assembly GCA_013389865.1). Classification (NCBI taxonomy): domain Eukaryota; kingdom Metazoa; phylum Chordata; class Aves; order Cuculiformes; family Coccyzidae; genus Piaya; species Piaya cayana. The sequence goes on from WAAB01003717.1 coordinate 160,153, forward strand.
CTGAGAAATATCCTAGCTTAAACTCTTTCACCATCTAGAATTATCCAGTCTCTCAGCAGGTAAGTCCATAAACCTTGTATTACATGAAGGGCTGATCCATATATAAGGAATATAAAATATATGATACTAATCAATATTTGTTCAGTGGGCTCATATAGCACTTAGTTTGGGAAATGTGAATTTTTGTGAAATTCCGCATCACCATTTCCAAATTTCCATTTTTCCCATATACGCTACTTCAAAATTGTTTAGAAAAGCATCTTATTTTTGTGACTCAGGCATGGACATAGCTTCCATGAGTTAAAAACCACCAACATGGAACCTGTCTCTCTCTTTCACATTTTGGAAAAAAAAAATCCAGAAACTTGGACTAATATTATCTTCTTTTATTATTTTTTTAAATGAGAACCCTTTACAAAATTTTTCAGCAACTATTGGAAAGAATTTTCTGACAGAGTAGATTTAGCAGTGATATGCCAAACCTTTTCTTGTGGTGTTGCTCTGAAATGCTTTCTGATGCCTTTAATACAAAACCAGACTTGTTTTGAGTCTAAGGCTTGAAGCTTAGGAGTCTAAGGCTCCTTTTCCTTGCCAAGCGGGGTCAGGTAGTGGGGAAAATTTGCATATGCCCCTGTTCTGAAACATGTGTCATGGGCATGTTCCAGTCAAAAATCATGTAACAGAAGTAAGTCCCCAAGTAGGGACAATGAATTTTCCAGACATTCAGTAGCCTGGGAGTTATGCTACAAGCAAATAGCATGTCTCTATCCCACAGATTCCCATATGACTCCATCTCACAGAGGAAGGAATTATAAAACAGCCTGTTATGTGGAAAATATGACTTCCAGCTCTGTTGCAGGCACATAGAAAGACTGAGAGAAAAGAGGGATCAAAAAGAAATCGGAGAGCAGTCTGTTTTCCAGTCCTGTGTAGCATAATAAATCCACATGTAGATATAGTTTCAGAAACACATACTTAATCAAAAAGATTAACAGCTGTCTTCCAAATTACAATGCATATACTGAGTACTCGCTGTTATCTTTGGGGCTCTGATTTCTTTCTTGCAGTTGCACAGCACTTTCACTGTACTGACAAAACTCAAATTTTCATAATTTCCTCTTGGTGGGTTCAGGTTCTGGTATGCTTGTATGCAAGGTTAGAGGTATGCCTGTATTAGGTGGGAAATTTTACCTTTCCTTGTGCTCATAACTGCTACATTAATCTGTTACAAATAATCTGTTACAAATGCAAAATTGTTCCCTATTATTCATCTCAAATGTAGAAAAAACCCCATAACTTAGTAAACCTGTTAGACTGGTTTAAATAAAACTGCTAACTCTGATACTTTTGGAAGAGAAGTTCAAGACCTCATTTTGAGCTCTAAAAATCCATATGAACCACATTTTTGAGATTTTACAGATTACTGAATTCTCTAAACTAAACTTTATTTCTTAAAAATCATGTCCCAAGAATTCATTTATAGCATCACTGGAAAGAATGTTGGAAATTTCTGTATTTTACAGTGAAATATGTATGACTCGGTGCATTTCCCTACTCTTGTGCTCTTTTCTACACAGTTCTTTCTAAAATTACAGGATGGGGAAGAGAAATGGATAATTGATAATCTGTTTATAAACAATATTTTGTTTGGAATGAGTGAGAGTTAAAATACTTGATCAAATTAATCTGGGCAGTACAGTCGTAATACTAAGGTGGGTGTCTACACAAAGGACCATCTTACACTCTATGTCTGCAGATGACTGAAGTTTTGAGCAATGGGAAATTATAGAGGGCTTAGTAAAGACCAGAGGTGCTGGAAGGAAAGAAAGGAGTAGGGAAGGGAGGAGGACAAGATATTGTGATGCTTAGGTGTATACTGACTCAGATGAACTGGGGAACAGGAAGACAATAATTTCCTTGTATACAGATTATTTTCTAAAAGTTTGGTATGAAAAGATGAAATAGAGTGTGATGTGTCAAATTCAGGATTTTTTTAAGATTATTTGCTTATTTTCTGCTAATTTTTTATTTTGAGGGTAAATTCAGAAACACTGTAAAGCCTACTTCTAGCCTATCAGTTGTAAGAACTACAAAACCAGAAGATTATACACAGAAGATGATTTTTTTTAGCAAGTATTTTTGCAGTCTGAGATCTGGCTTCCACTCATGTACAGGTCCTACAATGTTGACAGTCCAGCAACCAAGTTTTGTGAAAGCAGCCTAGTGAGTGGATTAGTCTTGTTGTGTTCCAATAATATGTCTGTAGATTAAAGATAAAACTTTAAGGATTGACTACTTTGGTTGATTATCCATCTTGTTAAATATGTCAAAGTTAGCAATCAACAGTTTCTCTAGGAAGTCTCCAATTACAGACAGATCATTCCTTACTGGGAAGGTCAGACACCTAGCAGTGACACTGGAAATGCTGCTATGCCAGTGTCACACATGCTCACAACATCTCAGCCAGCATTTGCAAGGCTAATGGTGTATACAAAGTCTGAGCTGATCAGCCACAGCCAATTTGGATTGTTGTGAACACATTGAGACGAATAAATCAACCAAAGGGCTTTGTCTTTCTACTATTTCATGCAGTTTGATAAAGAAACTTGGCAGGTTGTTTCTCATTCTTAGCTTGGCTTACTGGCTTTTATCTGTGCCAGGGAAACTAAGTAGTGTTTAGTTTCTGAAAGTGGAAAACAATGAAGTACCCATTATTTGAATAGTTCTTTTTTTAATGTAAATCTTTTATTCTCACGAGTGTTTACAAAACCTGTAGAAAATACTTTCTCCCACTTCACAGTTCCCAAGTTATATCTGATTATATTTACACAGAGTATGAGTAACCACTTTAAGAACTTTCAAAATGTACTTTAACAAAGTATGTCAGTAGTATTTTTACCTTGTTTTGGCTTTGCTACTAGCAACAAGTTGGATCAGAGTTGCTAGTGCCAAGGAGCCAGCTAGTGGGTGAATTTTTCATTTCAGCATAATGTTATTCATGGTTTGTCTGCTCAAGCAAACATGGCTCTATTTGCTCTCAGGCAACTGAAAACATTCATATAAGGTCAAATCTAGTGTAAATGAAAACCTGTATCCTAGAGCATAAAACACGCAATGTTTTTCAACATGTTTTGACCTCTTATTTTTCCTCACAGCTTTATTTGCTCTGTATAGGAAAACGTCATAATAGTTGATATTCCTGCTGGCAAGTGCAGTTTTATCAAGCTCCTTTCCCTCACAGGACTTGCTGTTTAGCAGAAAAGCCTGATGCAATGGAGTTCAATAGCTGCCCTTTCCTTCAGACAATTGAGCTTTCTGTGCTGACAACCATGCTGGAAACTCTTTGACCTCATCCTTCATATTCCCTGCTGCAGAAATAACACTGACTTATGACTTCCACATAGAACACAGTGGCTGACTTCTTCAGTTACTGAACCTCCCATTATCCCTCTCAAGCAAAACCAAAACCACTGTGACTTGGAATCATGGAAATTACAAATCTGATCTTCAACTATAGATCCAGACACAACTTCACTAAGCCTAATGCCAGTTTACAGCAGCTGAGTTTCTAAACCTGCAGGGTAGTAAAAGAATTTTGATCTTTCAACCTATCTTAAATATCAAAATATAGTTAAGGATAAAAGTGACCATTTTATAATTTAGTTTATTTTAAAGTAGTACTCTTACTGTAGAATTTAAATTCTTCATTGATGGAGACATGATAAAATGCTGTGTTTTTCCTTCCCATTCTTCACTTGAGTGATAGTACAGCTATAGTATTTGTGGTATGGGATAGGTAGAAAGACTTGAAATATATCTAGTTTCAGTTCGTGCCATGTTTTGTTTATAGATCCACACCAGTTGCAACTACATCTCAAATATAATTATATTTTCAGAGGGAAAATAGGTATCCTTGTAGACTTACTGTTGTAGTACTATATTTTTCCAGATATTCCTGAGCTGGAAAATGGTTTTGAGGTTAAATAATCTAGTATAATTTTACACTGTAATGAAAATGATTGTGTAGGATATCTATTTTTTCCCCAAAATTCCAGAGAAGAGGAACCAGGAAACAGCAAGTAGCCTGACAAGGTGGATATGAGCCATAAGTGTAAGAAACTGCTTTCCTGCTTCTGAGGAGTGCATCTTAATGACATCATTTTAATAGTGCAAAGAATCTAAGTGTCTTTGGATCCAGAATACAGGAGCCTTGTTCTGTAGACTGCTCAATTTCTACCACAGTGGCCCAGTCATATCTAAACTCTAATTCTGAATATTTACTGTAGTATTACAAATCCATAGTGAATGTTGGGAGTTCCATTCTGATTCTCTTTACCCAAAAACTGACTTAATCTTGTATCTGCATGGTATTTCACACTCAGCTGCAAAATGTTTCTTCCCAGGAATACATATGTGAGTGTGAGTGTGTGTGTGTCCTGGTATCATTATAATTGTAACAAAGGATAAGAGAAGAGGATATGGCCTCAAGTTGTGTTAGGGCAGATTTAAACTAGATGTTAGAAAATATCTAGTTTAGTGTTAACCTCACGAAGTTCAACAAGGCCAAGCACAATGCCCTGCACCTGGGTTGGGGCAATCCTAAGCACTATTAAAGGCTACTTGGAGAACAGTTTGAGAGCAGCCCTGTGGAGAAGGACTTGAGGGTGCAGGTGTATAAGAATCTTAACACGATCAGGCAGCATGCACTTGCAGCAGAAAGCCAACTGTATCCTGGGCTTCATCAAAAGAAGTGTAACCAGCAGGTTTAAGGAGGTGATTCTGCCTGTCTATTTTGCTATTGTGAGACCTCGCCTGGAGCATTGTGTTCAGTTCTGGAGTCCTCAGCACAGGAAGGGTAAGGATGTGCTAGAGTGAGTCCAGAGGAGGGACACAAAGGTGATCAGAGGGCTGGAGTACCTCCCATATAAAGACAGGCTAAGAGTGTTGGGTTTGTTTATCCTAGAGAAAAGAAAGTTTTGAGGAGAGGTTAACAGCAGCCTACCAGTAGTACTTCAAGGGAGCCTGCAAGAAAGCTGGGGAGGGGCTCTTTATCAGGAACTGTAGTGACAGGAGAAGGGGTAATGGTTTTAAGCTGAAAATGGGTAGATTTTGATTAGATATTGAGAAGAAATTATTTACTGTGAGGATGGTGAGGCACTGGAACAGGTTGCCCAGGGAACCTGTGGAAGCCCCATCCCTGGAGTTGTTCAAGGCCAGGTTTGATGAGGCTATGAGCAATCTGATCTAGTGGAACATGCCCCTGCCCATGGCAGTGGGGTGGAACTAGATAAACTTCAAGCAGATTAACTGAAAGTAATTTTCCCAGAAAATCTAGAAATATTTTGGTCTGAATTTTCTGGCTCTGTAGACGTACGCTGGCCAACATTGATATGATTTACACTCAACTGTTTATTTTTTACTCAAATTTGAAAAACTGAGTGCATATTTATTCTGTTGGATGTGTTTCTCATATTTAAGTCAAGTTATAATCTCCTACAAGCAGCACTGGACTTTCTCATCGTTTATTGTTTTTATGCAGAGAGCAATTAAATATAATTAACTGGATGATTATCATTTGGTAGTAGAATTTGCTAAGAATGCATATGCTCCTGCAGGGAGTTGCTTGCTATTTCCTGCACCACTGATCTGATGCTGTTTGGATAGAGCATTTTTTCTCTCTCTATTTACTGCTTCATTGATCTGGGGAAGGAAGAATGTAAGTGTATGAAAATAAGTATGCCCTATCTTGTGAATAACTATGTCACAGAGAGCTAAGGGATAGAGTTTCACATTGGCTTTGTTGCAGTGCTGAGATGCTGAAATGCTGAAGTATTCACAATTGGACCATGAAAGAAAGGTAGCCATGCAAGCTTTTTTACTGCCCATACGATCCTGAGAAACTCATTCAGGCCAAATGGTTTTGATTCATTTTTGATTTATTTTGCAGGGTGTCTTTGCATATTTGAGATTCTAGGTCTGTAAGACAATCTTGAAGTATATAGCAATGATAAATTTCCTGCATTAGGAATTATAAACTCGTCCTTTTTCATAAACTCAGTCCGGTATGTATGCCACTAAACCCTTACTTGTGCATTAAGATGTTCTACATAAGAATTTAAGTGATGCTTGGCTGAGGAATAGGTATTCTGCACCATGGGTTTGTAATTGTCACTATTAAGCTGATTCCTCAAAATTAATGCTAAATCACTGCTGTTTGCCATCGTGCAAGGTGGCAGTTTGAGCTTCTGAGATATTCAGCAACTCATCTCATCTTACATAACATTCTATTCTTTAACTTGACACTTGGTCATTATTGTTGGAACTCAGACCTGGCTCCCATTTAATATTTGTGTCTTGACTTGCTATTAATGTGTGATAAAGTATTTTCTGCGCAGCTACAGCAGTATTTTTTTAACCAGACATTGGTTTGAGGATTATTTACTATAATCCAGAAACACATTCAGTTGATTTTAATTTACATTTAGAACATTTTAGAACTCTTGTACTAACAAGATTTTACCTGTTAGATTGGTAATGCCAGGAAGAAACAAAACTTTTCGTCCATCTGTGTTAGAAACCCATCTAACTCTTTTCTTAGCGCTCTGCTTGAGTGAGATTTTCCCAATTCTCTGATTTGTGTAATGAAACCTTAACTTTTTTTTTTTTCTTATATCAAGGAAGGGAGATGATTCTCCTTTTCTACTCCACTCTCATGAGATCCCACACTGGGGTATTGTGTTCAGTTCTGGAATCCCCAACATAAGAAGGATATGGAGCTGTTGGAATGGGTCCTGAGGAGGGCTACAAGGGGGATCAGAGGGTTGGAAAACTTCTACTATGAAGATAGGTTGAGAGAGCTGGTGTTGTTCAGGCTGGAGTAAAGAAAGCTCCAGGGACACCTTATAGATGCCTTCCAGTACCTGAAGAAGGCCTACAGTAAAGCTGGAGAGGGACTTTTTATAAGGGCATGTAGTGAGAGGACATGGGGGAATGGCTTTAAATTGGAAGGGGGAAGATTTATATATTTTACGCTAGAAATTCTTCATGATGAGGATGACGAGCAACTGGCACAGGTTGCCCAGGGAAGCTGTGGCTGCTCCATCCCTGGAGGTGTTCAAGGCCAGGCTGCATGTGGCCTTGGGCAGCCTAGTCTGGTGGGAGGTGTCCCTGCCCATGGTAGGGGTGGTTGGAACTAGATTAACATTAAGGTTGCTTCCAACACAAACTATTCTATGATTCTATGAGTCTATGATTCTATGAATAAATGATTTGTTTTTCAAGCTGGCATCTCTGTTATTGTCTTAGCACTTTTGGCTACTTCCAAGCCATGTTCTTCCTTCTGACTACATTGTGCTTATATTAATTCCCCCACATTATTTGTAAAGTAACAGAGGTAGGCAGAAGTAAGAGATTCATTATCTGTAAGATGATAAGCCAACTGTCCACTTGTTGAACTCAAAATTTTTTAATTTGTCTTTTTCCCCCGCTATCCTATTTGAAAATACCTCTCATACATTGCAATGAAAAATACACTTCCAGTCCAAGTGACTGAGATGAGCTGTTTGTTCTCATTACTTGAGGGAATTAATTAAATTCAAGTTTGAGATGTGCTGTTCCATGCCTTCCTGAGGGAGCTGCTATAGGAAGAAGAAATATTCTCTGAGATTTATAAACTTTTAATGTAAAGTCCTCCAATTTCTTATAGTTGCACTTTTAAAATACATATAACAGCTATTACATCTATACAATCTATTTAGAAATGTGATGTTGGGCATTTCGAGATGGACTAGCTCTAAGAGTAACAGTTTTATAAAGTTTCTCCCAATTGAATCTTATTTCAGCTGTGAGAATTACTACTACTTTATTTATTTATTTTGCTCTATCTTTTCTGACCCTTTCTCTTTGGCAGAAGGTTGTGAAATCTTAGAGGCAGTCTGTGAAAGGGACCTACTGGATGCTTGACTCCTGGAGGTGTTCAGAGCCAGCATATAGAGTAACTTGAGAAAATTTGTTCTTAAAAGATTTCCAATTGAGATAGGAATGGTGCACATTTTTGAGAAACACTGCTACGCTTAGTTAGGATGAATTGTTGATATTTATTAATTAAAAGAAAATCAATCTTGTGCAGAATAGTTTCCAGTTCAGAAAAGTTTACAGTTTTATGTAAAAAAAATTATAATTAGAACTTTCTTGTTTGAATGTGTCAGGTAAAGCCTTGACAAGCACTTCAACACTGTAGTTCAAAAGATCATTGATTAAATTTGTACTTCAAAGAATCTAGAAAATACTGCACATTGTTTTCCAATGAAAAACACATTTTCATGAAAATTTTCCTGACTAGTTATCTCCCATATATCCATTTTCATAAACAGCATAGAGGGACTCTGATTTTATAATGACATCTGTTAGAAGATCAGTAAGAATGAAAATTTGTNCAGTACCTGAAGAAGGCCTACAGTAAAGCTGGAGAGGGACTTTTTATAAGGGCATGTAGTGAGAGGACATGGGGGAATGGCTTTAAATTGGAAGGGGGAAGATTTATATATTTTACGCTAGAAATTCTTCATGATGAGGATGACGAGCAACTGGCACAGGTTGCCCAGGGAAGCTGTGGCTGCTCCATCCCTGGAGGTGTTCAAGGCCAGGCTGCATGTGGCCTTGGGCAGCCTAGTCTGGTGGGAGGTGTCCCTGCCCATGGTAGGGGTGGTTGGAACTAGATTAACATTAAGGTTGCTTCCAACACAAACTATTCTATGATTCTATGAGTCTATGATTCTATGAATAAATGATTTGTTTTTCAAGCTGGCATCTCTGTTATTGTCTTAGCACTTTTGGCTACTTCCAAGCCATGTTCTTCCTTCTGACTACATTGTGCTAACTAGATTAACATTAAGGTTGCTTCCAACACAAACTATTCTATGATTCTATGAGTCTATGATTCTATGAATAAATGATTTGTTTTTCAAGCTGGCATCTCTGTTATTGTCTTAGCACTTTTGGCTACTTCCAAGCCATGTTCTTCCTTCTGACTACATTGTGCTTATATTAATTCCCCCACATTATTTGTAAAGTAACAGAGGTAGGCAGAAGTAAGAGATTCATTATCTGTAAGATGATAAGCCAACTGTCCACTTGTTGAACTCAAAATTTTTTAATTTGTCTTTTTCCCCCGCTATCCTATTTGAAAATACCTCTCATACATTGCAATGAAAAATACACTTCCAGTCCAAGTGACTGAGATGAGCTGTTTGTTCTCATTACTTGAGGGAATTAATTAAATTCAAGTTTGAGATGTGCTGTTCCATGCCTTCCTGAGGGAGCTGCTATAGGAAGAAGAAATATTCTCTGAGATTTATAAACTTTTAATGTAAAGTCCTCCAATTTCTTATAGTTGCACTTTTAAAATACATATAACAGCTATTACATCTATACAATCTATTTAGAAATGTGATGTTGGGCATTTCGAGATGGACTAGCTCTAAGAGTAACAGTTTTATAAAGTTTCTCCCAATTGAATCTTATTTCAGCTGTGAGAATTACTACTACTTTATTTATTTATTTTGCTCTATCTTTTCTGACCCTTTCTCTTTGGCAGAAGGTTGTGAAATCTTAGAGGCAGTCTGTGAAAGGGACCTACTGGATGCTTGACTCCTGGAGGTGTTCAGAGCCAGCATATAGAGTAACTTGAGAAAATTTGTTCTTAAAAGATTTCCAATTGAGATAGGAATGGTGCACATTTTTGAGAAACACTGCTACGCTTAGTTAGGATGAATTGTTGATATTTATTAATTAAAAGAAAATCAATCTTGTGCAGAATAGTTTCCAGTTCAGAAAAGTTTACAGTTTTATGTAAAAAAAATTATAATTAGAACTTTCTTGTTTGAATGTGTCAGGTAAAGCCTTGACAAGCACTTCAACACTGTAGTTCAAAAGATCATTGATTAAATTTGTACTTCAAAGAATCTAGAAAATACTGCACATTGTTTTCCAATGAAAAACACATTTTCATGAAAATTTTCCTGACTAGTTATCTCCCATATATCCATTTTCATAAACAGCATAGAGGGACTCTGATTTTATAATGACATCTGTTAGAAGATCAGTAAGAATGAAAATTTGTGAGAGAAAGTAAAATGGAAAGTGAAGTGGTAGTATTATAGCCCTATTAATCATGCTCATCCTTGGAGAGCTCCCAGGTAGCACTCTAGTTACTAACAGCATGAAAAAATATTTTATTTCTACTTTATTAGACATTCATTTATAAGTCCTCTAATGTGTAAAGTAGCTGTCAGCTCTGGTGAAAACTATTACAATAATCTTTATAGCTTACATTTCACTTATTTATGCACAGCTCTTGATCTAGAAGAACTACATTATTGCAAAGGAATACTCTAACTATATATTTCAATTTTCACATTTCTAAACCAATCTAAATATAAATATAGCCTATATAATCCACCTATAGATATGACTATGCATCTTTTCAAGTATTTCACTTGGAAAAGTTACTCCTTGTCAGATCTCACACACATTTCACAAGTAATATTTGAAAATTTCAACCTCTCAATGTTTTTCATGTCTGTCAGACTGCTCAAGACCTGCAACAACTTATATATATATCTTGTTCTACCTGCTATTTTCTCATTTCTGATAATGGGGTTTGAATTTGCAGGACACAATTGATCAGAGAATTATTTCAAACTACTGCATTATCTTCTTTGATGAAATGTGTCAGAACATAGGTCTTAATTCCATTCACTGCCTAAAAGGGGGATGTTTCCAATTTATCTCCTTCATGAGCCAGAGTTGCAGTGTTGTCTGAGAATTGAATTTTCTGTATTAACCTATAGTTAGTACTGAGACCTAGAAACCTGCAGGAGGCAAAATACCATACATGGTACAGATAATAACATATGACAATGTTTTATTAGTGACCACTACACAGCAATTCATTTTTTTTTTCATTCTTATATTTTATAAACTTTTAGTGTTTTTAGTCCTTTTCAGATGGTTAGATCATCTAGGTAAAATAGAATTCCCCAGCTGACAATGACACTGCAGCCATTTCTCAGCCTATGCAGAGAGGTGCTATGTGATTATTTAATGTTTCAGCCCTGTGATATTAATAAATGTTCCATGTGAACATACTATTCATAATATCAGCATATGTTTATTTTCTAGGTGAAAAAAAATTATTGGGAATACAAAATTATTTGTGACTCCTACAACTAACTTGCTAAAAGGATTGAGTATAGGATATCAACCTTTTAACAAAGAATATGCTTCTTGAGTTTTGCTTGTTTAAAGATAATACAGACTTGATTGTGATAGTTTTCAAGGTTGTAATAAGCAGAAGATAATTACTGAGTTGAGGGTCATCTGCCTGTAGTGGATGTGATAAAGCTTTTGAGTGCAAACAATAGATTAGTTCTACATAGAACCAAAGACTATCAGAAAGACTATCTGAAAAGGAACAGAAGAAGAAAATTGTAAAAAACAAGGCCTCCCCTGCTATTATCTGGAAAATTGTCAAACTAGCCTAACAATAGTTTTGTTGATTATTATCAGACAAAGAGTTCATGTGATATATCCTGTACTGGTTTAGGATGAAGTTACACCTTATGTTATGTAGTGTATCTCTGTTCTCTGAAGGTGTACATTAAGCTGGTAAAGCTATTTTAAGTCAATGTTAGTGGTTAGTGCTTTTAGTAGCCTGGAAGCACTATCTTGATGAGTAGCAGCTGTGTCATCAGCCATAAGCTGGTCCAGCCAGGGTCTCTGCCTGTCTGTGGCACTCATGGTAGGTGCCTCTGGGCTCAGTGGTGGACCAGGGCATGGTTTTCAGTGTTGAAGGGACAGTGTCCAGTCCGTACTTAAGAATAATGGGGCAAGCAGTAACATCTTGCATACGGTTGGTTTCTTACAGGAAACAGAAAGTTGTGGAGAGAATAAACAGTTCCTGTGTGGTGCCTCATTAGCTTGCTCTTTCATCCCTTCTTGTGCAGCGATATCCCACTGGTGCTTGAAGAACCTTTATGTCTGCAGCATTCAGAGCAGGAGTCATATCTCTAAATATCACAATCTCCCAACTAGGAAAAGATATGCCTATTCCTTTAACCATCTATACTCTCAAGTGAACACAGACAGATTCAAGAGATTTGTAGCACATTCATGTAAAAGTGGAGAAAAGCTGGAGTAAAATGCTCCAGGATTATTAAATTCCTAAGGAAAAACATAACATTTCTGCAGTGACTGTATTCAATGTTCACAAACAGGATGGAGATGGAACATTTGATCATCTGGAAGTGGACTATGAACTCTCCTCCAGAACTGTGAGCAGAGATACCTTGAGGTGAACAAAATACATCAGAGGCTTGTAGAAAGAATTACAATTATTGAAAAGATATAAAGTGAGCTCTGCTTACAAAAATGTGTTAGTAAATAAGGCCAAAAGAGAGTAAGACAATCAGGTAAAATTGACGGACAATATTTCAGGCAACACAGTTGAAAAAAATTATAAGACTCTTTGGGTAAAAAGAGCAAAATCCAGATGCAAAAAAATCTTTACGGATGTTTAACTAAATAGGCAAAGTTTTCAAGTATTCTGAACCTGTTTGAAGAAGATCAGCAAAATAAAATAGATCACAATATTAAAAGCATTAAAAGTATTAAAAATTTAAAAATTATAAGAAATATTAGAATATTAAAAACAGACAAAACGTGTCAGCAGTGCAGAAAAGATTTAGAATGAGAGACATGCAGAAGGCTGTATGTTTACAGAAAATAAGACTGAATAAAACAAAGACCTTGATATTGATATTCAATTAATTCAGGCTGATTTATAGGGGAAAATGTATATGTGGCAGCAAGAATAAAAATGTATATATATTTGTTCATAAAGAAGCTTTTATATAGTGTTTGTTAGGAGAGAGATTTGACAATAAATTTTGCATAACATTTTCCATTTTAATTATTGTTTTTCCTTGTATTCGAATATTAATAGATGACTCAGAGGCTAATGAAAATTCCCAGGAAGAACAAAAAAAAACTTACAAAGGAGCTTGCTATGCATTTTTATCTTCAGCAGTTCTGACAACAATATTTACATATAATTAGGCCTCCGGGAAATACAAAAAATCTTTGGTGGAAGTCTGAGGAGCTGCCTGAGAGCTGGATAATCACTGGCTGTTTTGCAGTGGGAGGGATGACTAGATAAGGGTTTCAATAGCAGTAAAGTCTACCTTCCTTCTGTTTCTTTCAGTAATCTTTCCCATTGCCACCTTCTGACAGTATTTAGTATTTGTTCAGCTGCCTCAGAGGGAACACAGGGGTGTGGAGGGTAGATTCTGAGGCAAAACACCCAATAAAATGGTAATGCATTCTGAACAACATACCAACTGTTGGCACTGAAGACTGAGACACATCAGCTGTTCTGTTTTAAATTTGCCAGACCTATTCTCTCTTCTGAATCAGGCTTCCTTCCATTTGTGATGTTAAAGTTGAAATGAAAAATAGATTCAGCAATTATTTTTGTCCCTCTACAGTTTAGGTAGGATTTTCAAAAGTGACAAAGAAATTTATTATCAGTCTCAGTAATGTCCAGAGGGTTGTGGTAAATGGAGTTAAATCCAGCTGGAGGCCAGTCACAAGTGGTGTCTCCCAGGGCTCAGTGCTGGGTCCAGTCCTGTTCAACATCTTTATCTATGACCTGGATGAAGGCATTGAGTGCACCCTTAGTAAGTTTGTATACGACATTAAGCTGGGAGGTAATGTTGGTGTGCTGGAGGGCAGGGGGACTTTTCAAAGGGATCTGAACAGACTGGGTCACTGGGCAGAGACCAATGGCATGAGATTCAACAAGGCCAAATGCTGGGTCCTGCACTTGGAGCACAACCCGGTGCAGCTACAGACTAGGAGAAGTCTGGCTAGAAAGCTGCCTGGAGGAGGAGAACTAGTAATGTTGGTTGATAGCTGACTGAAGATGAGCCAGTAGTGTGCCCAGGTGGTCAAGAAGGCCAGTCAAGCCAAGGCATCTTGGCTTTTATCAGAAGCAGTGTGGCCAGCAAAGTCCAGGGAGGTTATTCTCCCTCTGTACTCTGTACTGGTGAGACCACTCCTGGAATCCTGTGTTAAGTTCCGGCCTCACTAAAAGAAGGATGTTGAGGCTCTGGATTGTGTCCAGAGAATAGCAACAAAGCTGGTGAAGGGGCTGGAGAACAAGTCTTGCAAGGAGTGGCTGAGGGAGCTGTGGTTGTTTAGTCTGGAGAAGAGGAGGCTGAGGGGAGACCTTACTGCTCTCTACAACTACCTGAAAGGAGGTTATAGAGAGGAGGCTGCTAGCCTCTTCTCCCAAGTGACAGGGGACAGGATAAGGGTGAATGACCTCAAGCAGCAGCAGGGGAGGTTCAGACTGGATATCAGAAATAAATGTTTTATAGAAAGCATCATTGGGCACTGGAATAAGCTGCCGAGGGATGTTGGTTGAGTCACCATTCCTGGAGGTATTTTAAAGATGGGTAGACAAGGTGCTCAGGGACATGGTTTAGTGCCAGATAGGAATGGTTGGACCTGATGATCCAAGAGGTCTTTTCAAACCTGGTGAATCAATGACTCTATGTAATTAAAGACATTAAATGCATTAAAGACATTTAAAAAAATTTTCTTCAGTGTCCACATACTCACTTTGATTGCACTCAAGGTCAGCTAGTCCTGTGATGGCAGCACTCAGAGGTTCACTTTCTTCTGTGCCCTGCAGCACTTGCTCCATGTTTAAGTTCCTTTCCAGGAATTAACTCACACACAGGAATAAAAGGACATCTTCTCCCATGCCTCTCCTCTTCCTTGCCTCGCTGTATTTGATTCTCCTTTAATGTTTTCTTGCTGGAATCTGTAGGTGTGCCTTTGCAGAACCTGGATTATAGAATAATCAGATCAACACCGTTGATAATAAATTCAAGGTATCATCTCATAAGAATTAATAACTGGAGACTGATGTCAATGGCATATTTTTCTGTTAAAAGGATTCAGATTGATTTCACACTGCTGGTAACGCTAGCAAAATTTTAAAGGTAAAGAAAAATGCAATCTGTAAATTTTTGTGTCTTAAATATGTGTATCAAGTGCCACTGCATTGTTCTTCAGATTCCAAGCTTCAAAGCAGAAGTGCCATCTTTTTAGCATTTATCTGGTCATAAATAACAGATTTATTGAGTCTTTACAATGCTTTTACAGGATGTAAAACAGCAGTACATAATATTCATGAAAATTTATGAATAAAAAGGACAGTGTATAAGTATTTCCAAGCAAGTGAAAATGTCTAGCATGGTGTCCAGACAAAAATACAGAAATGGGTGACTAAATTTTCAGACTAAGCAGTAAGGATAGATTAACTTAATTTGTAAATGAGAATTTGATCTGGCAGCAAGACATTAGCTGAGGAATTTAACAGACTGAGCAAAAAGATAATGTTTGATATACGAGGTCCAGCACACAAAAAAGTCAGAGACTAACCATATAGCTTGGGAGCCAAGAATGGGAGAAGAGAGGTGATGATATGATTATAGAGTATGTTCTAACCTGTCAAAGTAAGACAAGGCTCAGGTAGATTACTTCACTCAGTATGAGTGGATGTGTTTTAAACTATAGGCATTTTCCTAACCTCTATTGGAAAATATCAGTGTGCAAGAGAGAACAGTGAGTTAAACCACAAATTTCTCGTGAAACTGAAGAAATACATGTTGGAAACTTATCAATTATTGACTGAGGCTTAAGGTGAAGGGAGCCTAAAGATCAAGTTGGTGCTCAAAGGAGCCCACATTTTGTTGCTAGATGTGAAAACAAAACTGACATCCTCAACAGTCTTTCATAAAATTAGCTGTGGAATTGCTTTGAATGTTGGCAGCATAGTATATATAGCTGTGTGTCAACTCAGAAGGGAACTATTTCAAAAGTTACTGTGGTTGATTGTCTAATTGTTAAACAATAAAGGCTACAGGCACGGTTTCAGCAGGGTTTTTTTTGTGTTAGACCTTGTATGTATGTCAATGCATGATCCAGCTGAACAAAGCAAGACTTTGTGAAGCATTTATAATTTCACAAAAAAATCCTCCTGCATAAATATGAAAGATGAGAAAAGACATTTTCATGGATAGTACTGTGAAGAGGCAATTTTCTATAATGATCAAGGCGTATGTATCATTAGTCACTTTGCTTTGTGTTCTGCCTGCCTTTTCCAGTCAGACATTGAAGTGGCCTAGGTGACGGCCTACCAACAGTGAAGCAAGTCCCAGCTTGTTGCATGTGGATCACATTCCAGGACACAGAAACAGTGTATTCTTCGTTAGCAGTGGGAGAGATACATGACTTTATTTGAATTGACACATGCTTGTGGTAACTTCTGCGTGAAAAAATATCTTTTCACATTTTACCAGTTCTTTTCTTCCATGAGTTTCCTTTTGTAGTTAATCACTTGTGGCCGCTTCAAAGGGCCTTTTAATATTGAAGACTGTTACAGTAAAATAGGAAGAGAGAGAATTTAAACCTGTATTTCTGATACTATTTCATCTCATTTTCTACTTTTCTCCTTATGCAGCTGAACTTCCACATATGTCAAGCCTTGATCCATTATAATCTTACTAACTGAAGTTAAATGGGAGTTAATATTTATAGGGAGATCTACAACTTCATGATTTATCATCACTGG
The DNA here is from genome assembly GCA_013389865.1 of Piaya cayana. Lineage (NCBI taxonomy): Eukaryota > Metazoa > Chordata > Aves > Cuculiformes > Coccyzidae > Piaya > Piaya cayana. The sequence goes on from WAAB01003717.1 coordinate 176,855, forward strand.
AAAGTATTATAGCAATCCCATTATTTCATGCAATAAAACAACATCTATCTTGTTTTGGTAAATCCCAGAAGTCTGTCCTGTCTGTTCTGTTGGCCAGCAAACATGAAGTTAGCTCCTCACCAACAGGATGCACTAGTCACCAGCAAGATGCACTTAGACTAAACACACCAAAGTTAATTCATGTTTCTTGTGTGAAAGAGAAAATAAAACATGTAAGACTTGGTTAATAAGCACAAGCAAAAAACTCATTTCAAAGACCATGACCTAGTTGCCAAAAGCTGGAAGCATAAAACTAAGGCAAGTCAGGCAGCACTGTTCTGGGACTTACTCTATGTCATGGTACATTGTGTCTGTACCTTCCCAAATCTAATAGTCTCATCCTTAATTCACCAAAAATGTGACTTTCACTGTTATTAAATATATAAATCGCTTAAAAAGTATACTTGAATTACTAGAAGTATTTTACATTAAAACAAGATTGATAACTTTGGCTACATGCATTAGTATTTTTCCTTCAATTTCTACTAGTACTAGGTAGGGGCATAAATAATGTATAATTATTAATATATGCTGTTGAGAACTCTCAGGAGAGTAGATCACCGGAGATATACATATATATATACACACACACATATGCACATCTGCCTGTTTACTTCAGTTCAGGGTGCATAAATAAAGGTGCATAAATAAAGATGCACAAATGTGCTAAGGGACATAACATGAATAAGTAGAAAGAAATATACTTATAGATAAAGATTCCTCCTGTGATTTTGCAGCATTCTGTGCATCTCCTCTGGGCCGTATATGCCTCTCTTAAAAAGGCATCTCCTGTGGAATCGTACCAAATCAGGCTTTCAGAGAGGGAAGGGGTTTTTTTAGAGAGCCTTGTTATTTCCAATGAATTATTTTCAACCATATGAATTGTTGAATGCAGCATATTTTATTAGAGGTATTAAAATATTACATCTATTGCAAACAATACCTGAACCTGGAACTTCTTTTTATGCTTCTTTCATCATTTTCATGTAAAGAAATATTTCACTGTTCTGGTAATTAAAACTCCTTGGAGTGCTAACAGTGGCTTTCAGTAAGAAAACATCAAAGACATTGTGAATAGCAGCCTAAGTTACTTGATTCTAGTGGGATTTATAATTGACACTGTAAGGTGGTCTCTCCATATGCAGAGGCAACTGTGCATTGCAAGGTGCTGTTTATCTTGTTACAAATTCAAAAAACCACATTCACTTGTGTACATTTAAGGACACACCTGTAACTACAGATGAAATGCAGTTCATAGCATCTTATGTTTTTTTATGAGTATAATCAGTACTGACAAAAGCTCAAATGAAGCTCAAATAAAGTGGTTTGGTTTGGTCTGTCTTGCTTTGCTTTTTTTTAAAAAGAAAATATGTGAATTCTGATGTTTGGTTTCTTCGGTCTTCAGGTTTTCCATCAAGAAGGGAGATGAAATGCTGTGCAATTCAGATATGCAAACTGTTGTTTTGATGTTGCACATTTCTAGCTTCCTCCTTATGCTGTAGCTTCTCCTTCCATACCTATCAAGAGTTAAGACAAGCCTGGATAAATACTTACAGGTAAGTAGAATTAATTTGAGGGCAGTTTAACTCAAGTGGATCAGGAAGATACACAGCAACTGAATAAACATATTCTGTTAAATATTTCCTTTATGTGGCTTTTACTGGTCAAGATTTCAATGTAAAATAAAAGTTGATCCAAATTAGTAAATAAGCTTGGTGGAAAACAAAGTCTACTTATATGAATTATGTCTGTACTGTTCAGTAAAGCTTTGTGAGGAAGGTTTATATGCTGAGTGCTGCAGTGCAGTGGTAGATGCCTAAGTTTGTTTGGGTCTAGTCAGACTAATGTCAGAAGCCTACTATCCACAGCAGCCTACAGCTCAGTGAAAATTTGTGCATTCAAATTGCATAAATCCAGCTGAGTAAATATTTCCTGAGCCTTGTCCAGAATGTATGTTTCCATTGTAAGAAAAGAATATGAAAATAATGCAGATATTGCAGGCGTAGGTGGAGACTTTCATGAGAAACATAGGCTGATCTATGCTAGCATCAGGTTTCAAGGACACCATGGCAACCAGTGTAAAATAATTCAAATAAAACAAATGTCTCAGTCAAAAACATATAGTGTACTTTTGTCACTGCTCAGCATGAAAGAGTTAGGGAGAGTTTGAATACAGAGACCTCATCTGTAAGGGCAATGCCAGCTGGCATCATTGAATTATTTTAATTCTTAATTGGAGATACAGAAAACAGAAGGCAAAAGAATTGTGTTATTAAAGAAAACCTTAAAAGACATTTATTTTAACAATATCACTCATCCATCCTTTGTAGTTGTCAAAATTTTTAAAGGGAATTAGCTTATGCTACTGTTTCAAAGATTTTTTCTAATGACAACAGTCATCGATTTTGAAGGAAAAAAATACATTGTAGAGAGCTAGAAGATTCCCTTGTTTTTACTTTTGACTGACTTTAACAGCACTCTTTTCCCAAAGAAAGCAGAAAAAAGTAAAAAGAGTCTTAAGAGGAAGGCTATAAAGAGAAAAAGAACCTTCTATCTTTTGCAGTTACTCTTTCTTAATCCTTCTGCCAAGTTGTCACAGGTACAAAGCACGATTTTTTTTCATTCAGTGTGAAATCTGACAAACCTATGCTCAGCAAAGTTATTTAAGCCATTGTCTTCATTTGACATGTTTTCTGACAGGCTTAGAGGAAAGCGGCTGAAGTTATAATACTGGTTAGTTCAATCAAACCATTATTAAAGTGCAGGGGAAACTGAAGTCAAAGACAAGAAAGCAAGACAAGACAGTCAGAAGGCCAGTGGCTGGGAGAAAAGGCTCCAACTTTACTTGCTTAGTGTTACTGATGATTTAGTTAAAAACATGAACTGGTAGTGAGGTCTTTTAAGCCTGGCACCTTTTTCTTGTCTGCTCAGTTCATCACTATGAGTATGACAAAACTTTACTGAAATTACAAAGGATTGTAGGCTCTTAGAATAAATTTGATGACAACTGTCAAACTAGTTCCTTTCAGCTCATTTCTGGCAACAGTATGATAGTATCATATTTCCTAGTGACTGGCTGGTTAAGCTGAGGATCCTACAAAGTAATTGTGGGTGAATTTGCACACCTTCTTTGTATCTTCTATGGTGGTAAAATAAAGAGATGTCCCTTGGCACACTTGCTTCTCACATGTTTAACTGGAAAATATCTTACAAAGTGTCTTCTAATTATTGCTGATAATATTTCACAGCTTATTTACGGGTTTTCCAAACAGTGAAGGAATATAAAGCCAATCTGGTAAACTACTGAAATTTGATTGCACAATGGCACATACTTGAATATCATGAAGAATTCTGTTGTTATTGTTTGAAACTAGAGCAGGACACTTTATAATATCCATTTGAAATGAAATTTAACTTAGCCAAACTCAAATGAACAGAAAATAACATGCTGAAGAGATTACAAGCAGAGGGTTAGATTAGAACCTTAAATTAAGTGAAAATAACTCATTCAATTGAATGAAGAGAGATATCAATAGCAAATCAATGTAAAAAGAAATTGATTTTATAATGCATTTTGTGGTATATTTCTTAATATAAGATAACCACATTGGAAGTTCATTAGTATGCAGAAAACCATAGGAACCATATGGAAATATATCTCACAAATGACTAGCACACAATATATTTTACAAAAGGCATAAAATATCTTTAGGATGAATGATCACTCTGAAAGTAATGTGCACTAAAATTATAGGAATCGTATTCACTCATTAGTTGTATGAAGCCATTAACTGAACAAAATCATTCTTTTTTGCATACCCATTTGTCATATAAAATCATTAGCTCCCTCATAAAATTGTTAGAAATGTGAAATGATTTTTCAAAAAAATCATTAGTTACAGAGTATTATATTATAAAAATCAGTGGCAGATTACTTCATCTTTTTCTGCATAAAAATACATTAGTTATGCAAAATCATTTATGTTGATAAATAACTATTTAAGTAACTTTATTGTTCAATAGTCAGACTGTTAGCTGTTCATTTTCAATAGTAATTTTTATGGCTGAGACATTTATTACTTATAGAATCTTAGAATCCCTAGGCTGGAAAAGACCTCAGATATCATGAAATCCAACTTTACCTGTCCACTACTAAATCATATTACTAAACATTTAATCTACCCATCTTTTGAATATCTCCAGGGATGGTGACTCAATCAGCCTCCTGGGCAGCCTGTGCCAGTGCTTGATAACCCTTTCAGTGAATTTTTTCCTAATGCCCAATCTGAACCTCCCCTGGTGCAGCTTGAGGCCATTCCGTTTTGTCCTATAATCTGTCACTTGGGAGAAGATCAACACCTACCTTGCTACAACCTGCTTTCAAATACTTGTAGACAGTGATGAGGTATCCTCTCAGCCTCCTCTTCTCTAAGCTCCAGTTCCCTCACCTGTTCCTCATAAGATTTGTTTTCCAGCCCCTTCACCAGCTTCTTTGCCCTTCTCTGTACATTCTCCAGGACATCAATGTCTTTTTTGTAGTGAGAAGCCCAAAACTGAAGGCAGCATTCAAAGTGTGGCCTCACCAGTGCTGAGTAAAAAGGCAGAATCATTTCCCTGTTCCTACTAGCCAAGCTGTTCTGAGACAGGTGAAGATGCCATTGGGCTTCTTGGCTGCCTGGGCACACTGCTGGCTCATGTGCAGTCTACTGTCAACAAACACCCCAGGTTCTTTTCTGCCAGGCAATTTTCCAGCCACTCTTCCCCTAGCCTGTAGTGTTGCTTGGGGTTGTTGTGTCATAAATGAAGGACTCAGCACTTGGTTTTATTAAACCTCATCTTGTTGGTATAAGCCCACCAGTCCAGCCTGTTCAGATCCATATGCAAAGCACTCCTAGTCTTAAGCAGACTGACACTTCCTCACAGTTTAGTGTCATCCACAAATTTACTAAGAGTACATTCAATCTCTTCATCCAGGTCCTCATCCAACAGGACTCAATCCAGCACTGAGCCCTTTCCCACCGCTCTCTGGGCCCAGCCATCCTTCCCTCATTTATTAAGCTGGTCACCTTCTTATAGAAGGAGGTCAGGCTAGTTAGGCAGGATCTGCCTTTCATAAATCCATGCTGAATGGGCCTGATCACCCAGTTGTCTGTATGTGCCGTGTGATGGCACTCAGGATCATAGAATCATAGAATCACCAGATTGGAAGAGACCCACTGAATCATCAAGTCCAACAATAAAAAGCCAGAACTTAAATGAAAAAAATACACCATCAGAGTCACTCTGATGTGATGACCTGTTCCATGACCTTTCCCAGCACTGAGGTCAGGCTGACAGGCCTGTAGTTTTCTGGATCCTCTCTCCAGCCCTTGTTGTAGATGGGTGTAACATCTGCCAACATCCAGGCAAGTGGAACATCTCCAGTCAGCCAGGATGGCAGTTTGGAATGACGGTGATTTGATGAGCACCTCTACCAGATCCCTTAATATCCTTGGGTGGATCCCATCTGGTCCCATACACTTGTGAATGTCTAATTGGATGAGCAGGTCTTTAAACATTTCCTCATGGATCATGGGAGCTTTGTTCTGCTTTCCCTCCCAATCTTCTTGCTCAAGAGGCTGGGTACCTTACTGCAAATATCTGAGATAAAGAAGACCTCAGCCTTATCCTCTTCCTTTTTTACTTTTGTTTCCCTCACATCCAGTAAAGGATGGAGATTCTCCTTGGCCCTTCTTTTGTTGTTGATATATTTATAGAAAGATTTTTTATTATGTTGCGCAGAACTGGCCAATCTAAGTTGCTTTAGCTCTTCTTATTTTCTCTCTACATGATCTCACCTCATCTTTGTAATCCCCTCAAGATGCCTGCACCTTCTTCCAAAGCTCATATACTTTCCTCTTTTTGCTTATCCACTCAGAGCTCTCTTCTCAGCAAGGCTGGTTTTCTCCCCCACTGGGTCATTTTCTGGTACATGGGAATAGCTTGCTCTTGCACGACCAGGATTTCTTTCTTGAAGAGCATCCAGCCCTCTTGGGTTCCTTTGCCCTTTAGGACTCCTGTGGGACTTTATCAACCAGCCTTCAGAAGAGTCTAAATTCTTCCCTCTGGAAGTTCCAGGCAGAAGATCTGCTGACCCTCTTCCTTACTTCTTCTAGACCTGAGAATTCTATCATCTCATGATCACTATGCCCCAGGCATCAACCAACTGTCATATCTCCTTCAAGGTCTTCTCAGTTCACTAACAGTGGGACACCTTTCCTAGTTGGTTTACTTACCATTTGTGTCAGGAAGTTGTCTTCCACATACTCCAGGAACCTCTAGACTGTTTCCTGTCTTCTGTATTATACTTCTAGCAGACATCAGGTAAGTTGAAGTCCCCACAAGGACAAGTGCTAGCAATAACAATACTTCTCCCAGTTGCTTGCCTAATAACTCATCAGCCTCTTCTTCCTAGCTGGGTGGTCTGCAGCAGATTCTTAACAGTATATCTGCCTTACTGGGTGTTCCACTGATTTTTACGCATAAGTACTCAACCCTATCATTGCCATCATTAAGTTCTAGGATACCAAAACACTCTCTAGCATAGAGGACTCTCCTTCCTCTCCTATCACAACTGAAATGTTTACAGACAGCCATAGAAGCACCCCAGTTATGTGAGTCATCCCACCACAATTCTGTGATGGCAATTATAACATAGTCTACCTGCCTTACAATTACTTCTAGTTCCTCTTGTTTATTGCCCACACTGCGTGTATTGGTGTAGATGCACTTCAGCTGAGCTGTTGATCCCACTACTCTTGTAAGAATAGTCTCAGTTCCTAAGTGACTACTCACTGAATTTTCTAACCCATCAGTAATCTTTATAACTGAGCTGCCATCTGAAGTACTATCCCCTACTTCCTCTGAGATGATAGACCAAAGGGCTCGCTAGCACACCATTCCCCAGACACTGGAGTGCCATTCCCAGGCTTTTTCATCAAGCCTGGTTTTGTCTCTCATCCCCTTCATATCTAGTTTAAATCTCTATTAATGAGCCCTGCCACCTTCTTGGTAACTATCCTTTTTTCCCTTGGGGACAAGTGTACCCCATCTTTGGACAGCAAGACTGGTGCTGTATAAGCCAATCTATGGTAAAAAATCCAAAGTTTTGCTCCTCACACCAGGTCCTGGGCCAGGTTTTTATTTCTTGCTTCTTCCTATTCCTCCCCTTGTCATTTCCTGTACTTGGAATGGCAGATGAGAACACTACCTGTGTCCCTGATCCCTTCAGACTATGCCACAAGGCCCTGAACTCCCTTTTTATTGTCCTCAGATTTCTTGTACAGATTTCATTACTACCCAGTTGTAGAATCAAGAGAAGGGCCTGACCAGGGTTGGAAGTCTTCTTTCCATGTCTTGAACTGAGGCCCCAGGTAGGCACGAGATTTTTCTGAAGACTGGACCTTCTGTTCCCTTCAGAATGGCATCCCCTATGTCAGCATGTTTTCTTCTTAACGCTGGTCATTTGGATGGATAGTTTAGGGTGTCTTAACCCAGGGAACATTTCTAGGTTGTTAGACCCACCATCCTCACTGAGGTTTAGTTCCACTTGCAGAGCTTCATATCTGTTGTGCAAGGGAGCCTGGGAGACTGAGGCTGGCACACGGGAGACACATCTGCTGTGCCAGGCAGGAACCTGCTGTCATTCTCCATCTGCTAAATTTCTCTCCTCAGCTGACTGGACAGATGATGGGGCATCCTCTGTCAAACAAGGCATGCCTGCCTATTGGGTTTGAGACAGGGAGCAGTCAATCTCTCTCACATTCCCTGATGATCCTCAGCCTGCTCACCTCCTTCTTGAGTTCTGTCACCAAAAGGAGGAGTTCATCCACCTGAGCACAACTCCCACAGGTGAATTCCCCACTGGTGTCCGATACCGGTGCAAAAGGAGGGCATGCCCTGCAGCCTGGCATCTGAGTGGTAGCATGCACCAACTGGAGCTCTGTCTAGGAGACCACATCTGTCACGGCTGGTACAGAGCTTGGAGTAGTCCTAATTTCCTGCTGAGTGGCCACCATGGTCCTTCTGGTTGAGCTCCAGCACCTTCCTTGCTCACCCTGCCTTCACAAACTGCACTGCCAACTCTGCACCTCACTTTTCTGACACACTCCACACGTCTTTACCTGCTCTGGTTGCTGCTGCTCCCCAGGGGTTGTTTAAGTCTCCTGTGGCTGCTTCTGGGACCACTCTCCCCATGTCAGCCACCACATGTCAGCTGCCACTTCCAGGAGTCAGGAGCCACCCACACCTTGCTCTCTCTTGGGTTTCTTGGGTTTCCTCCACTCAGGCAACCACCTTTTAGCCTCGATGTAGTGCCTGGCTGCAGAATTTACCATCCCTGCTGTCAATTCTCACCAACTGAGCAAGTAAAAAACCCTCTCTGAAATGAACTAGAACAAGCATTACTTTTCATCCCGATAAAACTGACAGTTTTAAAAATTGATCCTGTTCCCCGTAAATGTGCTCTTAGAGTTTTGAATAGTGGCAGCTGTTCCCATTTATTTACCATCATTTTGTCACTGTTTGAATTCTATTCACTACAGCTTTCAGGTTCTTATTCTCACATCCTAAGCTAAATTCAGGTGAAAGCTTTCATAGTAGTGTTTTTGGTCATATCATGGGTGGTTTTATATAAAACTCAGTTGTACTAGGAGGTGATTTACACATCAAAAGAGAACATATTCTCTCACACAGTAGTTAGAAAACTTTTAAGAACACTGGGATCAATTAATTTCTGGAGGTGAGAAATTGAAATTTGGAAGTTGTGCTTTAGCAGGAAGGGGAATTTGTGAGATCTACACGAAGATATCCAGTGCTGTAGGGGAAAACTCATGAATTTCTAACTCTTAAGACCTCTTCAGGAGAAAGCACTCTTGACCATAGTTTGTTCACGTACAACTATTTGTACTATTGAACTGTTCAGTTTTAACTTCAAATAGCATTGTGTGCAGTATCATAGAAAAAGAAAACTTTTACTCCTAAGGAATCTATAGGATAAGATTTAGCATTGCTAACCTATGGATCAAGGACAAGGGAGATATCAGCAACATATCATATACTGGCCTCTGTGTAACAGAAACAACCCTTGTCATGTCAAATCCACGAAGGTTCCTTGAATCTCACTTGTGGTGCATTGACCTTGACAAGCAGCTAGACACCCAGACAGCTGCTTGTTCACCTCCTTCCCCAGTGGGACTGAGAAGAAAAGCAGAATAGTGAAAGTGAGAAACAACTCATAGGTCAAGATAAATACAATTTAATAAGTGAAAGAAAGAGGGAAAAGTAATGCAAAGCAATGCACCAGCAAAGGCTGATGAGGGGGCTGGAGAACAGGCCTTATGAGGAACGGCTGCGTGAGCTGAGGTTTTTTAGCCTGGAGGAGGCTGAGGGGAGACCTCATTGTTCTCAGCAACTTCCTAAAAGGAGGTTGTGGAGAGGAGGGTGCTGGCCTCTTCTCCCAAGTGACAGGGGACAGAACAAGAGGGAATGGCCTCAAGCTGCACCAGGGGAGGTTTAGGCTGAACATTAGGAAAAAAAAATTCACAGAAAGGGTCATTGGGCACTGGAACAGGCTGCCCATGGAGGTGGTTGATTCACCTTCCCTGGAAGTGTTTAAGGCATGGGTGGATGAGGCACTGAGGGTCATGGTTTAGTGATTGATAGGAATGGTTGGACTCGATGATCCGATGGGTCTCTTCCAACCTGGTGATTCTATGATTCTATGATTTACCACACCCCACAATTAAGAACAATGCCCAACTGGTCTCTGACCAAAGGCTACTTCAGAAAAAACAGATCCCCAGTTTTTATCACTAAGCATGACATTACATTGTACAGAATATCTCTTTAGTCTGTTTGAGTCAAGTGTGCTGGCTGTGTCCCTTCCCAATCTCTTACCTGCCTCCACCCTGCTCACTGTGGGGGCAGAATAAGAAACTTGCTCAGAGAAAGACTTGATCAGATGATCCGGTGGGTCTTCCAACCTGGTTATTCTATGATTCTATGATCATGGGAAAGCACTGTTCAGCAGTAGCTGAAACATTGCTATGCCTTCAACACTAATTTAATCACACATACCAAACATGACACCATATGGGCTGCTATGAAGAAAGTTAACTCCATCTATACCAACAGGAACATTGTATCTAATGAAAGAGAAAACAAACAAAAAGAAATAATTGCTAAAAACCAGAAAAATCCCTGAATCCCCACCCTTAAAGCTATGTAGCAGTATTTTGAGGAGGTATGGGGGCTTACTTGATAATAGCTTCTCTTTATGACAAAAATGAAGAAATTATGATAGCGTTTTGCTCCATGTCATTTGATGTAGTCTTAGGAGTAGGAAATATTAATGTCAGCCAAATCCAATCTTGCAGAAGTGTTTCTTAAGTGTACACAGAAGTACTGATAGTTTGCTCTAGGTAGGTAACTTCTAGTTAAGTGCTAGAATCTGGACCAGCTTTAGTTTGTAAAGTTAAGAATGAAGGAATTTAAATGGGGTGAGCAAGTGACAATTAAACTTAACAAAAATAAGGTGTGTTTTATTTATAAAAGATATATATGTTCTTTTCCATCTCTATCTCTCCCTTTTCCTCTCCATACATTTTAAATTCTTTTTAGGTCTTCATCCTGCATCCATCCTTCTGGGATTTCTGGGATGGTGGTATTAGGATCAAGAGCTAAAATGGTAGTAGAACATTACTTCATTTTTGCACACAAAAAATGGAGCATGGGTTCCCTATAGCCCTTCATGGCACTGTCTAGGCACCTTTTCAAATCCATGTGTGCTTTCATGAGATATTCTAAGTTCTCCAGCTATAGATGGTTCTGTGGAACAATCCACCCTTGTTTTGTGAAGGGACAGATTTGCTTGACACAGTGTGACTCTGGTCTTTTCAGTTGTGCAGATTCTTGGTAACAGAAAAAAAACAGATCCTGGAAAGCAATCCTGAGGTCGCATATAAATATGTCCAACCCTGCTTATGTAATTGATTCAGCAAGTAAAGAGGAAAATTCTTGGGAGAGAGAGCATGAGAAAGAAGGAGACGAAGAGGTATGCAATTCCTCATGGCCTCCAGTAATTCATCATGAACAGATAAATGACTCCAATGTGCAGAGTAGCTGACCAACTCTGCTTAAAGAAGGAAGCATGAAAATCAATTAAGCTATTAAAAAGTACTGCAGTTGTCCACATCATTGTGTAGCAAACAGGTACTGAATTTTTTTCACAAGAAACATACATTATTGAACAAACGGGTTCCATTATTTCAGTGCTTGGTAAAACCTCTTGCTGTTTTAAATTCTGTGATGGATACCTAGACACACGTCTGACTGTTGAACAGATATGCCACTGTTGTCTCCAGCTAGGCCAGTGTCTCTCGCCTCAATGCATTGGTTTTTGTTGTTTTGCAGCCCTTATTGTCTCTCTCATCCTCATTCCAGAGAGCCACATCTCCAAAGAGTCTTTCAAGTGACCCTTATAATTTCAGTTGTTCTCCTCCAGCTGTCATTTATACCACTTACAGTCCCTTCTCAATTAAACGATTTTCCTCACTTAACACCTGAAACAGATAATATAAATTTAATTTGAGCTCCATTAAGTCTTCAGTCTTCCTGAATTTTTACAATCTTTAATTTGACCAGACTAAACTTTATTTAGTTTCTGGAGCCTCTAATGATGTCGACAAGGAGAGAAAACATTTTGAAAGAATACTTGAAATAGAGTCTGTTGTACTACCAACTTATAAATCATATAGAATAATCTTAATTATGATTTAGTAGATAAAGTAGGGATAGAAAAGACCTTGAAAAGATATTGGAATTCATTCACAACTTTTCCTGATAGATGTTTGTCTAACATGTTCCTAAAGGACGCTCCCCATTTCCAATGGGTGTTCTGTAAGATTATCTAGGCAGTTTTTTCCAGTGTTTGAATCTTTAATGTTAGTACATTTATTTTGCAATTTAAGCTCATTGGTTTTGCCTTATCACAAATGATCCATAGTCTTTCTATGTTCTTCTCCATCTGTCATAAAAGTAACTTTCCTACATGGGTCTCCAGAGCAGCTGAAAAACAGTGACAGATTTAGAAGATTCCCATTTCAATTCCTTCTTTAATATTTCCTTGCTGCCCCTGGTTTTCTGATGTTTATCAGAGAATAAGTGTAACTCAACTGGACAAGGCTGTGACAGGCTGCTTTAAGTTGGCCCTGCTCTCAAGAAACCATTGAAGTGCATACCCTTCAGAGGCTCTATCCAGCTCAAATTACTCTTGTTGCTGTTTTATGGGAAAAGCAAATCTCTGACATGCATGACAACAAGTCAAATTCAAATATCCTCCTATAAAACACAAGGGTACTAATATCTTTCAGAGTCAATCACTTCGGTATTTGTGCCTTTGTGCCACAGATAAACTACTGTTTGGTGGTTGTTTTTTTTTCTCTAAAACACTGTTTGAAAAAAGATCAAAGTACTCTATACTACAAACCAGAAAGGAAAAAACCTTAGTCAGGTACTCAATGTGAAAACTTCAGCCCAAGTATTCACAAGCTGGGATAATTATATATGATTCTTACAAAAAAAAAAGGGATGGGCAACCTCAGCAACAAATAATGTGAAGCTCCATTGCTATTATGAACATGTTATTTGAATAAAAATATCTTTTTCCAAAATCAAAATGAAAATAAATATCTGTCCTCCTACCCATTAAAAATAATCAGAACATGCAGCACCTTATTTAAATGCAATCTTCCATGTCTCAGCGAAGCTAACAGAACAGCTGAGTCCTGCATTGTTCCTAGAAGTTTAGGTTGAAATAAGTGCTTGTCTAATGTTGCTTTCATTGAATCTCTAGTGTCATATCTATGCATGCTGTGAAAGCAGTGATAAAGATGTATTTTCATTGCCCTGAAAGTTCCGTATGTTGATAAAGTATTTGTTAGGTTAAAGGAATGTTCTGCAGTAAGCATATATGCCCTCGAGTGCAAAACCTAGCTCGGCCAGGTTTTTCATCCATCCCAGAGGAGAGGCTCATCAATCACATCTTATGGAATTAAATGCAGATAGCTCATGTCTTGTAGGATGTTACACTGTTGATATTCTAAGAGTTACAGGTAAAAAAAAAGCCAAGTATATATCAGTAACTTTTATTTTGGGGATTGGACTATGGTTATAATCAGCCTAGTAAACAACACGTCCTTCATTGGAGATGCTCTGTCATCCTGCAATAGTACACTGATGGACAATTTGTTTAGATGAAATGAAAATACTTCCCCAAAATCCAGATTCCAGTAAACTGTACTTCTATGGGAAAATCAGACATACTAATGTGGGTCAAGATCACCACACCATTCTGCAATACACTCAGAGGTTTTCTAAGTAATAAGATGCAGATATGGTCACATAAACTACAGGGGTTTTAAGGACCTGTAGAACATCACCTTATCTTTTTATAATGCACGAACATTGGAAATGTCTACATTATTCTTTTATATATCCCAGGACTATTAAGTCATAAAATACAGAACAATCACTGACATCTTTATAATGAATAGATTTTATCCTTATGGGATTTAAAGGGCTTCAATCCCTTGTTGTGTTAAACTAGCATTTGTTTCTTAGTGTTAGTTGAGCTAGATTAATAACACCTAACTAGGGATTTGGTTCATGTGTGAAATAAAAGTTTAATTTTGTCCCTTAGGCATCCATATCCAAGAATTAGTTCAGTGACTGTTGTCACAATGCATAATTTTTGTAATTCTTTTTTTTTTTCTGGTGATGACCACAATGAAGCCACTGTGAAAATGACATAAGAAGCTCCCTGCCTGTAAAATCAACCTCCTGGGGGTGATACTGCAAGGTCGTGAGTTGCAGCTCGCATATTACTTTCTTGTATTTATGTAATGGTTCAGTGTGCATCTAGATCCCGGGGGTCAGTGTCCCAGCTTCTTGAGATATCAAGTGCTTTACTGGCACCAGATGCAAAGCATTAAAATGGATTTCCATTCAGTTAAAGTTCACTCTTATCCCAAGGTAACTTGACACTTTTTGTAGTAATGTGGCTTGAAGGCAGTGAAGGTTGAACCTGTTAGACAGCAAAAGTGAAGTATTTGAGAAAGATAAGCAATGCTATTCTTGAGAGGTTAGATTAAAATGTTAAGAAAGGGAAGGTCAATGAAGGTTTCAATGAGACTCCAAGTTTTCCCTCATATTCCGTATTTGAGAGATGCATGTGTTTACATTTATAGGCACAGTAGCACCTGGTGATGTACGTAACATTTTTCAGAATGTATACTCTTCAGTAAGCAACTTGGACATCATTGTGCATATAAAATTGACATTGAAAGGCTTAGAGTTCTTAGAAAATTATGTCATGTTTAAAGAAATAATATTTCAGAACTCCATGTAGTGTGTTCATGCCCTAACCAGACCTGTAGTCTAATGGAATGCTGTGATATGAGTCATGTCAACTGAATCACATGATTTACTTGGTAACTTGGAAGTGCTGGTGAGTTAGGGTCTGTCAGTAAAAGGCAAAGGCCTTGAATACCTCTTCTACTTGGCTCAGTATATTCATCTCTGCTTGACCTATAAATCAGATCTGTAGTTCCCTGATGTCTGATTAAGGTTCTGGTTAGATTGCTAGATGTGATGTTGTCTTGCAAGAGCTAGATTTGGCTATAGACAATCCCAGTGCGGTCAAATGCAGATGCTGATATTCGGCTTGGAGATGTGACTACATTAAACAGCTAATAATGCCAGTGTGCAGACATGTGATATAGCTCGTTTGTCATGCAAATCAAGGGTTGCCAAATGTTATCCTTTGCTGATGTGAGCTAGCTGCCAGGAAGACGTGACAGTTATCTCCGCACAGGTTCTTTAGCCTTAATCAGGAGGCATTTCAGAGATTTATTAGAAATGCCTGGATCCAGGGCCCCTGCTCAGCTATCAGTGTTACTTTTTTTGCTAGTGCAAAGCAAGAAATCCATAGCTCATCTCTTTATATTATTTTTTTTGAAAAAATAAAGCTGCTAGTGGAGGTGAAGCAGCAGGGGTATATTAGCTCCTTTCAAACCAGCTCAGAATTTGGAAAAGAAGTATCCTTGCTCCAGGGTGGTAAGGATTAACAGTAAGAATCATACATGTTACATTTGGAAGCACATATTTGCTAAATACATGTATCTTTAATATACAGTAAATACATGTGAGGTGACTGCAAAAATATCCTGCCAAACTTGTCAGTACAAGCCATAGGATTTTAAGCAGGAATATTGCTTGCTATGTTTCATTTGCAAATTCACAGAGTCAGCATTTAGTATTTTATGCTCCTGATATTTAGCGTCCCTTTTTCATGTGTTTCTTAACTCATACAGTAAAAAATGCATCCCTTCAAGATCTATGAGCTCCATTTGGGACCAGAATGCTGGGTAATGGTATTTGTTCCTAGCCTTTGTCACTTTCTGCAAACCTACTTGAGCAGTTTCTCTGGGACCATAAGTTATATTGTTTGTGCAATTTGCCAGAGCATCCTGTAATAAGGTGCATAAGCAGTTAGTACAAACACAAACCAAAGATTTACATGGCCAGTGTTATATGGTTCCTGTTTGTGAAACACAGTGTCTGTACTGGGACATTGGCAGTCCTATACATACCAATCACAAAATGCATTTTCTAGTATTCTCTCTTTTGATAAAACAGTGTTTTCTTTCAGAGAAAATTTACAGAAATTGAGTACAAATACATAATTACATGGAAGGCAGTGTATTAATACGTTATCAAATGATAGTGTTTAAAGGACGTGTGGATGAGGTTCATAGGGGCATGGTTTAATGATTGATAGGAATGTTGGACTCGATCCAGTGGGACTTTTCCAACCTAGTGATTCTATGATTCTATGAAATGGCTAGTGGGAGGAGAATGTTTTGCTCAGTGATATTGGCAAAGAGGAAAACCAATAACTCAAAACAAAGTACTTTGAGGAAAAAATTGATATTGCTGGTTTGCCAACTTCAATACTACCAAATTTTGGTAATTAAATATTCATTCTAGTAATGGGCACATGGGGTGATAAACCAAGGAAAAAGACAGGTGGCAATTCCAGCTTCTTCCAGCTCTTTCCTACTTCTATTTGCTATGCTACTGTTCTCAAAAAGTTGAGGTAGAAATATTTTTTTTGTGAATTTGATACTTGCTGTTGAATTAATTGTCTCAAGAGAGTTACAAAAGGATAGCAAGCTTCCTAAAGCATAGGTCTAGACAAAAGCCAATACCATGGAAACATATTGAAACTATAGGAAATTATGGCTAACTTCCATTAAAAAATTAATTGGATCACAAATGTTTCCCCCATTGCAAGAACATGTGCTGTCTTTTTAGCTCAACCTTGCTTTTGAATTCCATATTATTGGTATTCCAGACCATTGTGGTTTAGACAAATGGAAAAGGTTAACTTTATATTTACAGGGTATAATCTCTGCAGTTAATAAAACAATCAAAGTCCTTTTGTCCCTAGTGTTTACTATGAGGTTCACATGCAGATGTATATTTTTCTAGTTCACTTAGATGCGATAGCTGTCCACTCTTTGCAAGTTTTGTCTAGGTGCTGCTGGGACACAGATTTACCTTATAAAAGAACTTGCAAGGAGTTACACAGTATGGGCACCCATCACTCCAACTGGACCAGCCTGGACCATGCAGACCGGAAGAAGCTACTGCTGGAACTGCTACCAGAAAGAATATATCATTTACCTGGCTGCATTTTCCTGACTGGTATTGATGTGGGTTGGACCAAATCTGAGTGGCAGGGATTAGATTGTAATCTGATGAGACTGAAATCTCTTTTCTGCAACTTTGAAAAGTTGTCCCCCCATAATTTGGCAGTGCATGGGACTTATTTGGTCTGTTTATTTTGGTTGAAGCCTGAATAGATTTTGATTTTCAATTTCACCCTGGGAGTGTCTTTGTTTGCCTCTGGATTGCTGCACAGATAATTGAAGCACCTTCTTTGACTGTGCAGGTCAAAAGAAGGCCTGGACACAATTGTGTAGCTTGTGGGTATGTGGCATGACAGCACCTCTTGGAGTGCAATGACCATTCTCCCCTACCTGACTGGAGTTTTTTTCCCAGTGGTGTCCACAGTGGTTTGGCCATTGATGGCTGATGAAAGGCAAGGTTGGTCATGGTCATAGAGCTAAATAACGTTCCTGCAGCCACCTGGCTCTCGGTTGCTAATCTCAAACTTCACAAAAGAATGTAAGGTAGCAGAGTAAGGGGGCAAAGAACACACAAGGAGCTCATAGCATCTATAATTTCAGATGGAAGATGATCAACTATAGTAGTTGCACACTATTAATAAAACAGAAATTTCCAAGTTTTTTTCTATCCTGAATAGAAAAAATTCTGCTATAATTTTCAGGAAGAATTAAGTTATTTAAATATGTTATTACACATGTTAAATGCTTATTAAGTAGAATTTTATGAGATCTTCCTGTAACACATTTCTGCTTTCCTTGGATTCTAGTTTATCTGTCCTTTGAAAGCTGAAAGTTCTCACTAGGTTACTGTCTATTTGTGATGTGGTAACTACATCTAGTGTGAAATTTGCCTGGTGTCTAAACAGGCCTATGTAGCTTCTGGTTATGCTTATCTATGGGGAATGTCAGGGAAGCACAGAGGCTGGACAGATCTGTCAGAAGATCAGGAAGCCCTGGCCAGTATTCACCTGCACCTCTTGGCTCTCTAAAATCAATCAGTACATGAGGAAGAGTCTCAATGGTGCAGATGAGTGGATTTACCCCCCAAACTAAAAATATGATCAAGACATACAACTGTCAGTGTTCAGTTTTTGTTGCTTTCACCCTGTATGTGAAACATTTCTTTTCTTATATTGGAGAAAAAGAAGAGAAGGGGGCTACTATGTTTATTTTAAGGTGAAAAATATTTAATAAATAGTTTGGAAACAATAACATAGAACTTCACACAAAGTTGCAGTTCTGTTTCTCTTTTCTGATGAGCTGCTAATGGTTGTTTCTTCCCTTTATTGTCTGCTGTCTTGGAATTTTTTTCCTTTGCCTCATTTCCTTCTTCTGTTCTTCATTTTTCACTGCTTCCCTCTCCTTCCCACAAATCATGTTGTTTTTTTCTCACTCTGAGACATTGCTTTTATGATTATATTACAGGTATGAAGGCTACAGCTGTTCTTGAACCCTTCCTTTCTTTTTTTAAGATGATGTTTTTCTGTTGCAGTAGATATAGCTGTGCTTGTCTTCAGCTTCAGACTTGAAATATGCCTTGGGAAAGTAACAAACAAACAAACTTATAAATAACAAATGCAAACAAATTTGCATTAGTAGCAAACAACCTGTGCCCCAGAATAAGAAAGAAACAAACTAAGAAAGGAAATGCTAATACACAGGTTAAGCAAACAGCAAAAGAAAAGGAAAAATACCTGGAAATAATGATCAGTTTTTGAACAGCTTTGATCCCTCTGTCTCCATCTGCAGCTTGCAACACAAACAGTATCATGTTTAAAAATATGATGTATCAAAGGCAAAACTCTCACCTAGATGTATTGACTTGCTTTGTCAATGGTTCAAAGTGTCAAGATATTCTCTCCTCCACATATGTCACAACATCTGTACACTTCATATGGCTTTTAAATATGCCTTAAATTTTGTGATATCTAAGTGGTTTCTTTTTAAAAGCTATACTTTGGCAATAATGCAACTGTTTCAGCCTATTTTATACCTGTTTTTAATTTACTAGACTGTATTTAAAAAGGGTAGTAAAAAGCTTAGAACCTGTTTTTAATCATAGATATTTCTAGAAAAGCCATCAATCGTTTTGAAATCTTTTACATTATTTAATACTGTATTATTAACAACAAATTTATAACTTACAGCAGAAATATATCTGAGAAAAGAAGTCCATCAAATCATTTTATGAAAATAAATTGACAGCCTGACACTAGCAATGTCCAATGTAGTATAATTCTATAAGAAATTATATTTATGAATTCATAGCATATATTTCAATATAAATATTATGCAAGAAATAACCATTTGTTTTAGACACTTACCAGTACAGAATATTAATAAGAATGAATGAATGAATCTGCATATTAAAGTTTTAAGCTATTTGTGTTTTATTGCCTCATTAGCCTAAAGATTAGCTTTGGTTGCTCTGCTAAACAGGGCGATATCTCTCAGCAACCCAAATCCTAATACCCTGGTGGAAACATAGACTAAATTGATAGAATTATAAGGTTAGGGTTGAGCCTGGAAATTTTTGGATCTGCAGCTTTTTTCTGATTGTCATGCAGACTGTACGTAAATCAGTCCTAATAAGCTGAGCTCTCTCCAGAACCTGCAGAACAGCAGAACAGCCACATCTAGGCTTCTGTTTGGAAGAAAATTTTAAGTCAGGTTATAGTATAAAAGAGGAATTCAATTTATTAATAACATGATGCCTTATTTTTTGAAAGCAGTGTCTAGTTTAGAACAAAGACCAGTACCCTATTATCTTAGGCAATTAGTTAAGACACGATGACTGCTGTCAGTAGTATGCAGTCTAAGTAAAACAGAACAAGAGAGGGCTCAAGTATCCTGAGTTTTACTGATGGGAAACGTACAGAAATCAGAGTATTTGCCTGAAGACATATTGGGAGAGGATGATGATTAGTTTAATGAATGCTTTTACTGTAAGGTAAGATCACACATACCTGAATCTCTTCATGCTTCAGTATGCTTTGATCAGTGGATATCAACATCACCTTTTAAGACACATGAAAATAACTCGTATAAGTGGTTGTGTGAGAACATCAGGTGGGTCTGGTGAAGGAATATGAAAGTCCTGGTTTGGAGCATGTCATGATTCACGGTATTGGGAAAAAATTCAGTTTTTTTTCTTTTAACCTTGATGATGGCAGTCATTAGTGGGATGCCTAAGAAGAAACCTCGATTGAGTGTTTGTTTTATCTCCTAGTACATGTAAACATTAATTCACTCATAACAGACATTTCATACACAATTTTCAGTCCAGGGAACAACTGAAAGAAAGTCCTCATGAATTTCTTTCATACTGTTGACAAGTGTAAGTGTGAGTATCAGGGGAAAAAAGCCAGACTTGCTGCAGCCAGTTGCAAGAGCCTCCTGTACTATCTGGCAGCGTGTAGCACGCACCTTCACAAAGAAGAGATATTTTCCTTGGAATATCATATTTCCTGAAAGAAAGACAAAAAAATTAAACCAGAGTGTTTATCAGCGACCACAAGAAATATCCTGTGGTCGATGTAGAATATGCTGCAATGTACTTCTGAATAGAAAAAGAAGGAAAATTCATTCATTAGATGTTACTTTTCTACCTGTATGATTAGAAAAGAGTAGTAGTTGAATAAGCTTGTTAAAAGTCCTCATCTTCTTTGCACATTTATCTACTATTAAGAAATCATTGTAGATATCAGCTTTGTTTTAGCTTTTGGGAGGCAAGATTGCAATGAAGGGACTTCATGTTTGCAGTGGATATCAAGACAACAAGAAATTAGTAAATTTGATGTTTAAACTAAATTGATTTAATTTCATTTGAGCTATTTTGAGGTTAGAATTATCTGTTTCCACGTGGACAGTAGTTGTACTAACCTGAAATTATTTTTCCAGGCCACTGTAGAGGTTATCTGAAGAGGTCTAAACTAAAAACGTGAGATAGCTAAGCACGATAGACTGAATTTGATAAGTAAAAATAAAAGATGAGTTAAAAGATGCAGCACTCAATGAAGTAAGGATATAAAAGAAAATGACTTTTTTTTTAAGGAACTAGATGCATAATTTAGAGTATTGTAAATATATGTCTGACTTTTAAGTATATTTCCTTGGATAAAGGGCCACATTTCTTCACAGTATGGTCTCCTCTCCACCTTGAATTTTTGTACCAACCTCTTCACCATAAAAATGATCTTTTGTAATACATGTATTTAAAAGAACCCATAAGCCTCTTCTTTACCTTACAGTTTTTATTTTTAATGAAACAAGAGTAAGCATTCTGTCATATTTTATTTTTTTGGAGAAGTCCTGGGAAGCGTTATTATTTGGTCTGTGAAAATTAGCTTTGAAAAACCAAGACAGTGTAAAAAGAAAAAATATTACCTTTTGCCTTTTATATCTTTTTCTGTGTTTAGACTAATGACTTTCAGACTTTCTCTTCTGAGTTGTAGCAAGTAGATCAGTTTGTTTTCTGTCATATTGAATGACCTCTTACTTTAATAATTTTACTGTTTTGAACAGTGCAAACTGAAACAGAACAAATAAATCTTGAAATCTAAATATTCTTTATGTTTAACCAGATGAGCTTAAAAACTGAGAGAAATATTTTCAATTACAAAAGGCATTAATTTCATTTTCTGTAACATTTCTGCCAACATATTTTGAAGACATTTTTCATGAACACGAAGAAGCCATCACTTGGTTACAGAACTTCTGAAGAACAAAAAATATTTCCTGAAAGTATTTTAACATTCTTTGTAGGAAAGGCAGAAGCAGAAATTGATAACTATTCACAACTAAAAGATAGATGATCTGTTTCAGAAATTTCAGGGACTATTTCTAATATTTTGCCCATTCCAACTAGCTGCTATTTGAGATCTCATTAGATTTCCTTTGGTGCAGTATCTGATGCTTATTAGAGTCACAACATATTGCCATGTTCAGAATTTTCTCATATCACTAAAATATTTAATTTTACCAAAATTTTCTCATTCTGTATGGAGATCAACCTGAAACCTCCTAAAGACCAAACTCATGAACAGAATGCTCATTTTGCTGGGGAAAAAGTCAGTGTTTTTAAAACTTGAGATAGGAAGTCTTGACTGGTTTTCCCAACACTGGTGTTCTTGATGTCTCTTGACTGGCAGAATAACTGGGGAGAGGGACCTTTTCTCTGTTACTGGACAATAATTCCGTATTGGATTTGTGTCACCTTTATCATGAAAAATGCACTTGTGATTTCCATGTTGTGCTTTCTCTACTATAGGGAGACTCTAAATCCTCTGTGTTTCTTTATGAATAAATTACTTCCCATCTGACAGAAGCCTGAAAGGGAAAATCAAAACCAAAGCCCACCACACTTAACAGAATCACAGAATGGACTATGTTCAGAGCGCTTCTGAATATCTCCAAGGAGGAAGGCTCCACAGTTTCTCTAGGCAATCTCTGCCAGTGCTTCTTATAGTCAGCCAGAGCCTCTTGTGTCTGTTTCCTCTTGCTGTGTCACTGGGTACCACTGAAAAACAGGCTAGTCCCATGTTCTTTGCACTCTCCTTTCAGGTATTTGTACACATTTGACACCCCTCAAGGCTTTCCTTCTTTAGTCTAGAGTCCCAATTCTCTCAGCCTCTCCTGATATTGTATCAGGATGCTCAAGGCTTCCCTTCTTTAGGCTGGAGTCCCAGTTCTCTCAGCCTCTCCTGATAGTGTATCCAGGATGCTCTTATTCCTTAATTACCTTAATGCCCTTAACATCTTCAGGTTAACTTACAAAATATCAATACTTTAGTTATTTAAGGGTAAGTTAAATTGTCTCCTAAGGAAGAAAAAGTCTTGTTTTGATAAGATTAGTCATAATGGTCTACGGTAATAAATCTTGACATTCTGTGAAATTAATAGTTTTTAAAATTTTGCTTCCTGAGCATAAAAAGGGAATCTTAGAAAGGTATGGTAAATATCTTTTTTTTTAAATATTATCTTATTGCTTCCATTACTTTTCACTATCTTTGCCTTGTATTGATCCCCAACTTACAGATTTTTGGGATGATTCGGTGTTACAAAATACAGAGACTTATGTGACTGTCTACATCCAGATAGCCCTGCAGGAAGGAAGAGGAATGTGTAAGGGCAGGTTCCTCATTAGCAGGGATTATTAAGAAATTCTCTTATATGTAGTATCATAGAATCATTAGGCTGGAAAAGACCTTAGAGTTCATCAAGTCCAACCATACCAGTCCACTACTAAATCATGACTGCAAGCATGTCATCTACCTGCCTTTTAAGCACCTCCAGGGATGGTGACTCAACCACCTCTGGGCATCCTTTTCCAGTACCCAATAAGTCTTTCTGTGAAGACTTTTTTCCTAACGTCCAGTCTAAACTTCCCCTGATGCACCTTGATGCCATTCCCTCTTGTCTTATCACCTATCACTTGGGAGAAGAGAATAACACCCACACCTCTGCAACCTCCTTTTCAGCAGTTGTAGAGAGTGATCAGGTCTTCAGTCAGATTACTCTTCTTCAGGCTAAATAGCTCCAGTTCCCAGTAAGACTTGCTTTTCAACCCCTTCACCAAGTTTGTCTCTTCTCTAGATGCCCTCCAGGACCTGAACATCTTGCTTATAGTGAGAGGCCCCAAGCTGAATATAGTACTCGAGATGTGGCCTCACCAGTAGAGTAGAAGGTGAGAATCTCTTCCCTGTTCCTGCTGGTCACACTATTCCTGATACAAGTTGCTGTTGGCCTTCTTGGCCACCTGAGCACAGTGTTGACTTATAGTCAGTTGACTGTCGACCAACATCCCCAGGTCTTTTTCTGCCAGGTAGTTTTCAAGCCACTCTTCCCCAAGCATGTAACACTGCCCAGGCTTTTTGTGTCCCAAGTGCAGGACTCTGCACTTGGTCTTGTTAAATCTCATCCGATTCGTCTCAGTCCATCAATCCAGCCTGTTAAGATCCCTTTGTAGAGCCTCCCTACCCTCCGGCAGATTGACACATCTTCCCAGTTTAGTGTCATCCACAAACTTACTAAGGGTATATTAAATCCCCTCATTCAGGTCGTTTGATAAAGACATTGATCAGGACTGGACTCAGAGCTGAGCCCTGGGGAACACTACTTGTGACCAGCCTCCAGCTGGATATGTGTATTAAATATCCAGATTTCTAAAAGACAGCCTGTTATGAAGACCGCTGTTCTTCTCATAGTTCTAATTAGTTTTTTTAATCCCCAAACCTTCAACAATGAGACCAGGAAAGCCTACTCAGTTTCCATCAACAGGCTATACTGTAAGTAATAAACTGTGCTGTGAACATGCTATTTCACAGCATTGAATTGACCCTGACATCAGATTGGATAAAGCTGTACTGAGGGGAAGAGGAGCCCATAATGGAAACTTCTATTGTACCATTTCTGGCATTGGACACGTTACAGTTACCATCCTCTTCCATTCTGATACATTCCATCAGCACTTAAGTTACTCTTCCAAAAACCTCATGGCCAGAGTCTGATCTGAGCACAGTATTAGCAGGGGTGCTGTTACTAGGAATTCTTACAGCTAGAAGAACTGAGAATAAAAAAAATAATCCTTTTTATATCCCAAATATTTTGTCCTGAATTTGTCACATCATTGTGAAACAGCGATGGATTTTAAAAACAAACTCATCACCATTAATACAAACAATATGCAAAGTAGCAACTTTAACTGTCTGTTTACATATGCCTCAAAATAACCTTTCATTAGCAAACTCTGAAACTCGATCACAGAAATAGTGTACTATCCCTCTCTTTAATTTATGAATAGAAGAGAGCAATTCATTCGTAAATTTAATAGGTATCATTATGGAAAAAATGGAAGAAAAGGCCTTAAAATTAGTGAAATGTAAACCACCAGTTTTGTGTAAATATGTAAATGACTCATTAGTATTTTAAAGAAAGACAGGAATAAATCTAACAAATTCACAAGGGAGATGTGAAAGGATGGCATGTTACTATTCCTTGGTGTAATGACCATTAAGAAAGATGATTGTCTTTCACAGTTCAGTGGAAGGATACCAATTCAGACGCCAATTTAAATTATAAATCAAATCTCTGTCCTACAGTTCCAATGTAAAGTAGTCAAAACACTCATTGATTAACTACTTAAGAGTTTGAAACAGAATCCTGGAAGAAGGGGAACTTAATCATATTAGAATTACATTGCTAAACAATGGTTTTCATTTACAACTCATTTAAAAAAAAAGACAAAATGAAAAGAAATGTTCAACCTAAATCCAGAAAGGAAAAGAAGTTGCCACATGAGAAAAAAACAATGCCTAGTACACAGTACGAAATAGGGGATGCTCAGAAATATACAGTCATAACCCTGCCACACCTGGAGGTTATGAGTAACGTCCATTTCAAGAGAAGTTCTGGCTTATTTTGTGGAGGTTTGGCTCCGTTCGGAAGGCATGAAATAGTTAAAATTAAAAGTGAAGAACATGCTTTAAGCCAAGATAACTGCTGTGTTGTGTGTAGGAAGACTGAACCAAAAATCCAGTTACCACACACTAAGGTCCTACCAGAAAGACAGTCAATTTTCTACCAGTCCAAATTTCTTTTCCCCCTCTTTCTGTATTTACTCTCAACAATGTATATGGCCCCTTTTCTCCTTCTTGAAGGCTTTCTGTAGGATCATGCTGGTGGGGAAAAGCAGAAGAGAGAGACAACACTTACATTGAATATCCTCATTAGATTCTAGCATTACATAAAATACGGAAAGAAGCACGCCAATATCAGTCAGTGTCTTTTGGAAGCCCTGTAGTAGGTGACAGTCTCTTTCATTGTAATAGGAATTTTGTTTTGTTTGATTTGGAGGATTTAAATTAAACTTTGCCTTTCGAAGTACACAAAAAAATCCATTTGAGGTGATGTAATCCTATGACTTTTGAGACAATATTTCAGACAAATATACTGCATCAGCTTCAGAGACAGAAATAAAATTCTTTTTTTTTTTTTCCTTGTCTTTTGCTTGTTATATAGCAGTTAGACGTTCAGGGCCAAAACAGGGCTTCTCTGAACTCCCCTACATCTTCCACACTAATACGACTCATTATCACAAGTGGCAGATGAGAACAAATTCCTATTTTCACTTTCAGGATTTTCTGATCTAATCTGGGGAAGTGATCAGCCTTTGAACAATCTCAGAGTACTTAGAAGGCAGCTAGGTTCTCGTTACGAGAAACAGAGGGTTCTTAGATTCACAACAACAACTGGATAAATACTCTTGAGCAAGAAAACACTATTAAACATTGTATTTGACATAATTATTGTTGGGTTACAGGTCTCTAGAGCAAACCACAGATGTAAACATAAATACATTGTTGAACATTGCTAGTGTTAAATCTTATCAAAATTTAAGATTAAGGCTTGAATTCTGGGTCAGTATTTCTGTCTTGTATAACATACTGATTTTTTTTTTGTTCTGAAGTAAATCACGTGCTTTCTCTGGTGTCCTAAGCAACAGATGTCTCATTAGCACCTGAGCTATGCCAGCTTCTGTGGAAGGCTGCAAACTGATTAAACACCTCCATTTTTATATCTTTATGAGTCATTACTTAAGGTTTTATCACCAGATTGCCACACTTAATTGCATGTAGCCATGATTAAATACGAATATCTGCAGACTTGGCTTTTTATTTTTGCTATAACTTCAATAAAATATTTTCCTGTTTGCTAATGAAATGCTATAGGAAAGAAAATAAATGAAAAGGAAAAGAAGAATCCAATAAGAATTATCTAATATACATATCTATCAAATTCCCTTGTGAAATTTGATATTATCTCCCTCAATATTCTTGTAGCCAAACTAGGATCCTATGGTTTGGGCAAGTAGACAACTAGTTGAGTAAAAAGGTGTTTGGATGATTTGCCTTAAAGATTTAATTAGTTATATTCCATAACACCTATATCAGTCATATTCGTTCATAAAGTTTTCTAACAGCAACAGATTAGGGGCAGACAATACATTCGAAGATGGGGCTGCCATCTGGAGAAACTTAGGCAGGTTGGGTGAATGGGGTCAATAGGAAACTTATGAAATTCAACAAGGATATGCAAATGAGTCATGCAGAATTTTAACATGAGTCATGCACAAATTCATGCACATTAAAAGTAGGGAAGACATGCAACCATTTTAGCCAGTCCTGAAAAGACCTTTAGGGTCCTGGTTCACAGTGAGCTGAATGTGAGCTAGCAATGAGGTCTGACATCAAAGAAAGACCCTAGGCTTTATTAACAGGGTCATAATATTAGATCAAGTGATGTGATTATCCTCACCTGCTCAGCAGTAGTCAGATTGCATGTATGCAGTTTGTGGCCTTCCAAAACAAGGCATGCATGATAAAGTGGATCATGTTGACTTGAAGGCCACAAATATAACCAAAGTCTGGAGTACTTGGCCTGTGAAGAGGAGGCACCTGAGTTCATTCAGCCAGTAGAAGATATGGATTCAAGAAGACCTACCAGGAGACACCCTACGCAGTAACCTCTAGGAAGAGGTTACTATGAAGAGGAAACCATGCTGGTCATCGTGGTAGGAGGAGGAAGGACAAAAGAAAACAGGCATAAGTTGATATTAATGATCTTCACACTGTGTATGAGGGAAACTTCTTCAACACTAATATAGCCAAGCAATAGTGCAGGCTGCCCAGAGAGTTTGTGCATTCTCTGTCCTTAGAGGTTTTCAAGACCAGACTGGAGGAAGCCCTGAACAACCTGATCTTGTCTCATAGCTGATCCTGCTTGAAACAAGTTGGATTAGAGACCTTCTGAGGTTCCTTCCAACCTGAATTTTACTATCACCTTAATCTATTCAGGAACCCACAAGGATCTGTACTGATGCAGGATTTTGCCTACAAAAAGCTGTGAATTTAAACTTTTTTGAAAGTACTATTTACAGAGAACTGTGATTTTTTTTTAAATATTCAGGTTAGACTCTGGAATACAACAAGTTTTGCAATTAAAAAATTTAAATGGCCTTATTTTGGTTTATTATGGACACATAATTACTGTTAAGTATAACCAAAAGCCTGTTTCTTAAAAAGATTATGGAAAAGTCATGCATATATAGTTCCCAGTTTTCTGAAGTTCTGCATTAAAAACAAAAAAAAAATTGTGATCCTTAAAGTTAGATCACATTATTTCACTTAGTTTAGTTCATCAAGAATATTGGTATGATGAACATTTTTTGAATACTTATAGACTCAGGAACCAAAAACTGAGCTGAGTGTTCCACAGTTCATTAAATGTACCCTGCTGTCTTTTCTAGCTGACCTGACTCCTGAATAGTTTCCAAACATGCTGATAACATGGTTTTTTTTCCCCCAGGCTGTTTGTCTAGTCCTAATTCCTCTTAGTAATATAATATGCCTATTGCACAGCATTTGTTGAATGTGCTGTTATTGCTTACTCTGTGCAGGTGAAGCTCCGAGAAATTTATTCTCTGAGTTTCAGACCAGCTTCTGGTTTGTACAATTGAATTAAGTTTATTGATAAAACAACTTTTTCTTTTTCAGATTCTGCTCATAGTCCATGAAAGCTGTCATTCTAATCACAGTGCATTTCCTTTCCCATCATCTACTGTTATTTAGGTTAAAATAAAACAGCAGTCTCAGAATTGTGTATTAGCTCTGAATTGCCTCATTATAGCAACACCATAATGGGATATTTAAAAAGAAAAAGGGAAGAAAAAAACAGCAAAAAAACTTTCCATCACTGTTCAGTAATGATCTAGACAGCCCTTTAATCTAAAGCCTAGAGACAGGCTCTAACTACAGGAGAATTCTGCAATGGGTGGAATAATGTTATAATATATGATGGGATGTAATACTGTATAAAAAGCTGGTGTTTAGGGAAACCTAAAAAGAAACTTAAAATTGTGTTAAATCTGTCTGTTGAAAACAATGGGAGTTTGTCACTGAGATTTAATCCATTGTAAATTAATTTTTCTTAACTGTTTATTTAGTTAGTGGTTTTGAGTTGATGTTTCTAGTCAGGATGTATATCCAGGTCACTTTTCCAGGGTCTCGAATGTTTCAGCAGAAGCAAGGCTGCCATTCAATGGTAGATTCAGTCCTGGATTAGGAGTATTGTTTAAACTATACTACATCAGGAGAGGGGTTCAGTCTGCTAGGCAGGTTGACTCACCAAGTTCACACCCAAGTAAAGCAAGGAAATGTTTGCTGCTGCTGGTCCGTATTAGCAACAAAGATGCTCACTATTCTGGTTTTGGATGTAGGAATGTCTGTGCTTTGCTGTGCAAAAGTTACTGAATCTACCGCTGGTACTCTTCATTAATTTGTTTCAGAAAATGTGCAAAATATCCTTTTCATTATTTCAGAAGAGATCTGAGATCTGCAATTGGTTAATACATTTTGATTACCTGGAGGATATTACAAGGATTGTATATATGCAAAACCTAAAAATTATATGCCAAAATTATTTAAAGATTATATGACTAAAAATATATATTTTTGTGCAGTAGGTAGATGAATATAGTGCTAAACACAAAATGGTTTAGTATAGTTTTAATTTTAAATAAAAAATAGGAGGGTTCTTTTGTGTAATAGTTTTCATTATATAACTTTCCAGACAACAGCTTTGAGTTCACAAACACAGAAGGGCATCTTTGAATTGGTAATGGTAATTAATGTGAGTGAATTCATATGTAAGCTGGTGTTTGCTAGGTAAATCTTAAATACATATCTTTGACATCTTTACAAGCTCTTTAAACTTTCCCTGGAAAACATAAATGCTTCAGATGACATTGGTACAGGTTGTTAAACACAGTCTGATTATAATTAGAGACACCTGCCAGCATATCCTCATTAAACTGTTTGAGTTTGGGAAGAAAAGAGCTGATCCAAAACATTTTGGAAAATGGAAGGGAAAAAAAAAGGAAAAAAAGAAATGCTAAGCTAGCTGCTTTATACTATCACTCTGAGGAGACTGGCTGCTTGAATGCTAGTGCATCCTCCCATCGTACCTGGCAGTTACAGGCTTGTTGTACTCCTAATGAGGGATTCAGGTTTCAGAAGATGCAGGGAGCTGTATTTCCTGGACCTTTGCCTTTCCGATTATGTAAAGCATTTTTCTTCTCCAAATCACAGAATCAGTAGTGATAACTTCAAAAGGAAGGCTAACAGCTTTTTCCCAGTTCTTATTACATTGGGACCTCTTAGCACAGTGCATTGATTTTATTTAACACTTTTATAGGCATATATAGTGGCTTTCTGCTGAAACTCTTAGAGTGTCATAGCTCTGCATCAGTGTCTAATCAACTCCTATTGGCATTCACACCATGGAGGTTATGCAAATGAGATAAGAAAAACTGTGTAATAAAACTAATGAATTAATGGTTGATAAGAATTTTTACATCTATAAACTGCAATACTTGACAACATAGATGCATAAATGCTAGAAGATGTATTCCAGTTATTTTTCTGAGACTACTTTCTCACTAGAAGGACTAGACAAGATTCTGAAACCTGTAGTTCAAACATTAGAAAGGTCCCATGACTTAGAATATATGCTATCATTTGGCTATCTTCTTGGATTATATGACAATATCCATTACATTGGGTAAAATGTGTATCCAGGATTACATAAGTCTTTAAAAAAAGGAATTTAAGGAGGTTGAAGGCAAGAAAGGCTTTACTGGCATCCCTTGAAACAGTCCAAGACCTTCCATCTAAATTGGTATATTGAGACTCAATAAGACAAATTGACTTGACATAACATCAAGTCTTCCCTAGCCAGTCTACTTCCACTACCTAAGGCACACAGAGCAGAGCCATGGCAACTTTATATAAAGGTTTTCAGGCTCTCTGCTATTAAAACTGGATAAAATTATGATGGATTTCTGGTAGGATTTCTGAGATTATGTTGATGATTAATTGATTACTTGACCATTGAATTTGGGGATAGATCTACATATCTTTACATATTGTCAAATATAGTACTGATGTATGGGAAGGAATAAATAATAAAGAAAAAACCAAACAGGCAACAACAAGGAAAACAGGGGTGAATGAAAGACAAAAAGTAGAAAAGTTTATATATTCAAGAGATATCTCAAAGGCCTTTTCTGTTTAGCAGTATGAAATTCAAGCCAGTAAATTATAACATTCCTCTCAAAGTAAAGCATTTTAGCTTTTTGAAATCCATTCCTCTGTACATATTTTACAGATGTTTTTCTAAATCAGGGCTTGTATTGCAAAAAAAGTCACCTTCTAAATCTGAGAAAATCCAATGATCTCCTGTAGTTATCCAAAATCCTCTTTTGGTGACGTCACCAGTAGGAGTAGTTTCATAAAAATGCCCTGCAGCCAAAAATTTTTTTTTCTGTGATGTGATTGAGTAAAAAATAAGTAATAAATAAATAAAAACAATAATACAATAAATGCAGATTTAAAAATCCTTTTTAAAAAGGATGCATTGTTTTTAATGCTTTGCTACTAATCTGAGAGTGATTCTTCCTTTTTTTTCCTATGTGCTTCATAAATTATTAGTTTTCAAGGTGGCTTATTTTTGTGGAAAAGAATTTATTTTCTTCTCTTCTGACATTTGAACTTGTCCCACAGTTTGCTTTTCAGATAATTTTGAAAGTCTTTCACAGAACAATCAGATATGCTGAAATGAAAGGGCAAAAGATAGCTATGCTCCTCCACTCTTCCTGATACAAATATTAAAAGTGGTAGGTTTGTTGCACTGGAACATGAAGAGCACCTGTAATAATGACTCTTACAAAGGAGATAGTTCAAAAGTCATCAAAGGCAAGCCCTTGCAGAACTATACAAAGAGGAATTGGAGGAGCAAACTGGTAGTTTTAAGCAGGAGCAGAGTCATGATGAGATGACATCTTCAGATTTAGGTATCATGACTCATTTTTTTGCTTCTTTTTCCATTTTTGTAGGCTATGTTTCCTTTTCATTAAAATTCAGTGTTTTACAGAGGAAATAAGGATGTAATCACCCACTCATCTCTCAAAGTGGCCTGGTGATTTTAATCCTGTGACTTGATATCATTTGGAATAATCAAAATGAATGGACCCACCTCTACTCTGTGATAGAACAGCACACAATGCATTCAGATGCACTCTTTTTTCCCCAGACAATACTGGAATCAATGTACTGGGGGAAGGTTCCTTTTTCTCAGTCAGTTCTATCATTAGGAGGATGTTTCTCCATAGGGAGCACATCACAATGCGGCTACTTAATGTTTCTATTTTAGGCTATGAATGAAGATGGGCGAACAAATAGATGACAAATGAACCCTCCATTGCAGACAGGGTGAACTGCTGAAATTTACTGGTCTGGGTCAGGTGTGAGGGGCAGAGAATTGAATGAGTGATGAATTTAATACTTAGGTTAAAAGTCTGCTAGTCCACAGGTTAAATATGCAGACAAATGATTCAGCTACACAGTGGAAGAAAGCACAGGTGGATGTACAGAAAGAAAACCCCAGAATGATCTATTAATCTGTTCCTGTTAAACCAAACTAAAAAAGCTCCTTGCAGAATGAATTCTGAACTTGGTTGTGTGTATGCAAAGCTGATATGGAGCTCTTCTTCTGTACCTGAGTAAATGCTAAACTCAAGAGATTAAATGGTCTGAAATGGTCTCTGCTAGGATGAGAATATGTGAAGGAATCCAAAGAGAAGCTAATGAATAAGTAAACACAAGCAAAACACAATGTGGTTTCACTGCTTATTTACTCACATATGATTAAACCTGTCATTCAGTTTGTACGAGATAGTTATCATGGACCACAGTATCAGTATATGAATCCTTTATCTTTCCAGTAGCCTGTGCCCCACTCTATATTTCCTCACCTAAGCAACCTAATCACTAGACTCTTCCTACTCTTCAGCTGATTATATATGTAATGAATTACACTAACAAATTTTAAAAGCAATGGAAGTCATAATTAACAAACTAACAGATTGATTTATATCTTAAAGCTCTCTAAGACAGAAGAGAAAGATGTGAGATAGAAGTATAACATCTAATAACTGTTGATTGTGCAAGCAAAGGAAAAATTTACATGTGCACCTGCTCTTTGTCTGTTCCAGTGAATGGTTTCTTCAAAGGAAAAACAAATCTGTAGGTGTACATGCAGTATTGCATTTCTGTGCAAATTTTTTTCATGGTTGTAGGAAAGCTTAAAGCAAGATGCTGTGGCATGCATAGTTTGATTTGGTAGGAAACTTCTGTAGATTGGTGAAAAGAAAGAAATTGAATCATCAGGATAAGAATGGGAGAAGGAGCTCCAAGTTTTTGAACAAGTTGTGTCCATACCAAGCATTTCAGTTTCCGAATATATTAAATGGGAAAAAGCCCACCACCCTCCTTGTGGTGTGAGATCTACTTACGAAAAGAACATCAGTGGTAAAATTTCTGAACACATGGTAGAGGCAGTAATTGATTCAAACAGTTAAATATGTGCATTTTCAAATAGTATGGTAATGGGTGCTTCACATAGTGTTATAGATTGACAAATGGCTTAGTAATCATTCTAGAAGTGGTTTTGTTTCATCAGTTGTTCATAAACTATTCTGGGTGATTAAATGACCACTCACAAACACTTACATTCAATCTGTACCTTAAAAAAACCAATGAAACAAACTTAAAGATATTTGTCATATTGATAAACATAAGAAGCACATTTAAAAATGTTTTGATGTGCCTCTGGCTATTTGGTGACAGACTCCATGATTAAACAGATTAAATGAATTATTCAATGAGAATTTTCGTACAACTGTAAAGGAAATTTATTGGAACAGTTACAACTGTATAAACCTGAAGCAGAAATTATTTTGAATTACATAGGAGAAATGCTGAGAATGCATTCTTTGTTTATAAGGCAGAAAGGAAAAATACACTTTCACTAGGCTGCAAAATAGGCCCAAGACTGAGGCACACACTTATATACCCAAGTGTATGGCACAAGGGCAAAATCTGTGTGAGGGAAGACTTCCTACTGTATAACAAATAACATTAAAAAGGGAAAAAAAATCTTACTAAATAATAATATTACTGTTCGTTTACTGCTATGCTTTGGTCAATCAAGATTTTTTTGATTATAAGAAAATGAAAGACAATGATTTTGTAATACAAAGGCCTTTTTGTCATTAACTTGTCTTTCTTTGTCCTTATTTAACTAACTTCAGCAAAGCACAAAAGAAAAAAAAAGAAACATGATAACAAAAATATTAGAACATCAAAAAGGAGTGTTTGGAAATACAAATAATTTGGAGCTAATACATTCAGAAGCAAGACATAACTGGGTCTGGAGTTCTATAAAAGTTATCAAATGTCTTCATTGTATCAGAAGTCTCAAACCACAATGATCTGTGTACTGCGGTTTTGTGAGGACCCTAGCTTTTCTTGTTTTGACATTGTATTAAGAAGATAGAAATCTTAATACATAAACTTAATTTACAGCAGATGACTAAGCATTCCAAATAAAATACAAATAAGCATATATATATTTTTAAAGCAATATTGTGATCTTTTCGAAACCTTGATAATTTCTCTGAAAAACTGTGAATTAGCAATATTATTTCAGTCCTTTCTGAAAATTAACTATTTCTATTTTATAAATATTAAGAATTTTTCTGCATGCAGGCAAAAGTTACAGATTCCCAGTGAATTTTATTAGCTACATCCAAACTGTGAATGATAAAACACAACAAAATAAATGAAATATCTTTTTAAATTGAGTATGTTAAATGATGTCTTAAGTAGCCTCTTTATTCTCCTCCTATGAAGTGTTGTTTGCTAATGAAAAATCATACAACTTTGCATAAAACCACTGGAGTTAATTTGGCTTGAAACAACAGTTATCTGGTACAATGAAGAAGAATCCAAGGAAGAAGAAGAAGCAGTAGAATAAAGTGCTGCTTCTTTTCATGGCTAATGAAGGAGAATTTTATACCTTCTGGAGGCTTAAATTTGTATACAGATGGTCCTGTCATGTGCAGCAATTCACATCAATGCTTTGAATTTTGCCTCTTTATCTGCCCTGAGCGTAACCAAAAATAGACTACAATTTCCTCAAATCTACTCACTATCTCAGAGTTGTACTTCTTGAATGCAAGAAAACACTAAAGTTCACAAACATTGTTCTGCTGGATTCCTATTTGAACTGTGTTTTTCTGTTATTAATTAAGCCATGTCTTGCAGACCTGTTTCTTGATTTCAATGGGCATGCATGGCTTTGCTAATGAATGTACATAGGTTAAGTGACTTGGGTATACGTTCTCTGAATTTGACTGCACTAAAACACCATCTCTTAAATATACAAAAGGATAGATTTATAAATTCATTAATTTTGTATGGAAGAAAACCCAAACCCAACCAGCTCCCACCCACCCCAAATAATTTTATTTTACTTTTTTTTTGTTTCTGGTCTGTATGCTTATGTCTTGGTGTGGGACTTTTTTAGTATTATTAGCAGAGAAGTAGGCATAAATCTGATCTAGAATGTGTTAGTATTTGACACATCATTTATCAAGAAGAGTGGATGAAAGCTTGCAGATAACTTCCACTGCTTAAAAGAAGCTGCCTTGCTTCTCATATATCCACAGGAAGGTTACAGGGAGGACAGAGTCCAAAAGATGAACATAACCACAACAGGCGATTGAGATGATTCTGCTTGGCCAAGTCTAAGAATTGGGTTTTTTTCTATAGAATTGTACTGTCAATCTCACATACTTTTGACATATTTCTAATATTGTGACTCCTGAAATCCTGTGGTTTTTACATTATTACTCATTTGAAATATTACTTAAGTGAAACAAAAATACTTTATAAAAAGAAATTTTTAACTCCAGAGAATCTCAGGCTGATCTCACCATTTTTTCAGGCCTGACACGGATTTTGAATACTTGAGGTCAGCAGTCCTGGGAAGAGGAAAAAAAAGATTAACATTGTCATTATAGCAGGATTGTTCGCTGAGATTAAAACCTCTTTCTGAGGTTTTTATCTTGATCCTGAAGTTGTCCAGTTTAAAAGAAAAAGTTTCTTAAAATTGTGGTATTGCCTTATGTGTGCCATGGTGAAGTTCTTGCTATGCTGACTGTGGTTCCTCTCTTCATCACTTGGCATGCCTCTGATACTATGGTACCTGGCAGGTGAGCTCAGAAGCAGCCTCCAGTGGAGCTGCTTGGCTTTAAGAGCAGCTGTGTGTGATAAACAATTGCCCCTCTCAAAAGGCTTTTAAAAAAGTCTGTTCTAGCCAACACTTCCAAATCATATTGACGTGTATTTTACTCTTCCAATTCAGGCTAATGTCATAAATACGATGATACTCCTGAGTCACTCTGTTGTGGAGTAAAAGTAGCAGTGTTGGGATCTCAGACAGTGAAGTTTAAACCATGCACAAACCTCCCTGCGTGAAGCAGTGAACAGAAACCTGCACATAACTAGAGCAGATGTTACAGCTTGTCTTTGGATTAATTTATTAGCCTGAATGTTTTTAGGAAGATTGGATTCACCCTTTTCTCTTATTAATGTTATCTAGCAGTGATTATGTTTAGTCAGTAAATTTAAGCGTAATCTAGACAGGTTTATGAAAAGTTGAGATCCAATCTTATAAAGTATAAAAAATTCATTACATTTAAATATTCATTGTTAGAAGAAGCTGGATTTTTTATTTGTGATAACAGAAATCAGTATGGGCAGGCAGACATAATATATTAGGAAGGTAATTTAGAAGAAAAATAAAAACAATACAATGTCTTTACATGCGTCTTATTTACTGAAAAATTCATAAGGGCAAGGATATGGAGCTGGTGTTGCAAAAATGTAATTGTTCACTGCAGAAATCAGACATACACAGTTCAAAACACCTCCCTTTTGAGCACAAAGGTCATTGGCTTGTGAATGTATCCTTGGTGCTGTTTCCCAAAGGAGCAAGCATCTGTCAGTTGTTGTCAATGCAGTGCACCCTCAAAGACTGCAGCTATGCGCATTGCCTGAAGTATCTCATATTCCTGGTTCCCCACTGCTGGAGTGTAGCTTATCTCCCTCCCTCCCAGACAATTCAGTTTCTTCTCATGGGAAATCAGGAAAAATCGGGGGGATTGTAAATAGCCATATTTCTTCCCATTATGCAGTCTGGACAAAGCTAAAGGCATATCTGGGTATCAGAAGCACAGAGGAAACGGAGCCTGCAGTATTGATGCAGCTGTAACTCTTGATGTAGGAAGTAACATAAACATATTCCTACATCTTAAGAAATCTGATTTGAACACTTAGAGACAAGGTTATAAAGATAATTTGTCTCGTAAAGGAAGACTGAACATCAGAGGCTCAAGATATGAAAATGACACATAAAGACTTAGACCACTTTGTGCACAAATATTTGCTTATTGACAAAACAAAGCATCGTATGCAACTGATGGCTGTGGAGTGAACTCATCATAGATGCCAGCAGAAGCACAAGGACACCCTCTAGCCTTCTTATGGTTCAGAACCCAGAGCAGTCTCAAAAGAGACCATTTAAGGATGGAGAGAGGCATAAAAAATAAGATGTGTTTTTTATGATGTTCCTCCAGAACAACACTGAGCTGTATTTGGAAAGCAATAAAGGGAAACTTGTACAGCTACAAAATGTATATTTTGTAGACAAAAACACTAGTTTTCTGGCATTTTTCAGCAGCGGTACAATCACTGTTTGTTACATCTAACATGAAAATCCCCATGTATATATATACATAATAATACATAATAATACATGAAGAAAAATCTCTGCAATTTATTAATAACATTTATTTGCTACCTCAGTTAAAAGTCTTTCTAGTTTAAGTTTATGTCATCAACAGTATATATTACTGATATAATACAGGGATACATCTCTAATGAATGTAAAACTTAGGCAGACAGAAAAGGAATACCAAGACAGAAAATATCATGAGAAAAGAAGCTTCTGTCTCTGTTCTTAAAAGAGATACTGGTTCCTGCCTGTAGGCTTGTGTTTACTCTTCATCTGGTATTACAGAAAAGGAGGAGAAAATGAAAAGTTTTATAAAATGGAAATAAGTGAAAGAAACATCATTGTACTGTAATGATGTAGAGAACATACTAGAGAAAATACTGTAAGGAGAGACAGTCTGACCCAGACAAGTGCCTTTAGCAACTTAATTCATCAGAGAAAGAAACAGATCAGCTAATCCTAAAGATAAAGGCCACATCTTATTATTCCAGTCTCTCCAGAATGAAATATTTAAAAAAGATGTCTCTGACAACACACCAGGAGTCTCCCAATGACACCCACATCATAGTACTCAAAAAAACCCTGAATTTCTGCCTTTACTTCCTCTCTCTTCCTGATCTGACAGTATTGCATCCAACAGCTAGTAGAGGTCTTAAGAATGAAAATAACCAAG
Source organism: Piaya cayana (assembly GCA_013389865.1). NCBI lineage: Eukaryota > Metazoa > Chordata > Aves > Cuculiformes > Coccyzidae > Piaya > Piaya cayana. Next base: position 215,111 of record WAAB01003717.1, read on the forward strand.
CAAAAGAAAATCACCAAGTCAAATTACTTTTCATCCAATACACACTCTCTTATTTCTCTTGCAACTTATACATAGGTTTTTGGCTCCACTTTTAAGGTGTGCCATTACTCTGCTGTAGTTTGCTATTTCCTCCACGGTGTAATCAGGACACGTGTTCTAAGCCCCTCTTTCTATAAACTTTTAAAATCTCCTTTCTTAGTTAATCTCTCAATCTTTCTTTCACCTGTGAACTACCTAAAGCTTCATCACTAGACCATCATGAGGACATGGGTTTACATATGATTACGGAAGACATGGGACAAGTTACTGCACATCTACTAAGTCTTAGTCCACAAGCACACCACAAGTATAGACTAATTAATCTTAGTGGAGTCCACTTTTGCTGTGAGTTAAACTTGACTTAGTTACAGCTGCCTTTTGGCTTTAAAATCGCTATGATTTTTCAGACAACGTTGCAGACCCATGGAAAAGGGCTGAGAACTTTACCAAGAGATGTACATGTGCTTTTCAGCAAATAGATAAAGTTCACTGCAATATCTGCATTTTAATTTTGGATATGTAGGAAGACTTCACCATTTTTATTTCAACCCTACTGTTAATGTCATAATTTAATTAAGACTGTTGATACCCAGTGGATGTTATTTTGGAATGCAGCCTAAGATAAACCAAAAAAAAAAAAAAAAAATGACAGGACTAGTGAAAGTCTTTCAAATACTTCCTTAAATGCAAACAAAACAAGTAAATATTTGCTCTTCTTCTTAAAAGCAATTCACATGTAAGTGGTGAGGCATTATTCTCTTTCATCTTAGAAGTTTAATTGACAAAAAATGGAGGAAAATTTGTAGTCATTGGTGGCAGAAGGGACACAAAGTTAACAACTGAAATGCTTCTGTGTTAAGCTGTACTGGAAAATGACAGCAATCAATGGTGAAACACACAAAGTAATTATCTCTGCCAAGGAAATCCAACTATATTCTCTATCCTGGCTAATAGTCATTGATTTATATTTTAACACTGCGAATTCCTAGACAGGGCATTAAAAATGGGTTAATGGGACATCATTTTCCCCCAGAAAAGAGAAAGAAAGGAAAGATTCCCAACTGATATAAAAGTAAAAAGAATTTTTATACATAAACATTTATTTTATGGATTAGCAATCTGAAAGAGATTTAGCATCTCTGTATTAAAAAGTAGTAGAAAAATCTATGTATCAAGGCACAATGAAGGAGTATGCAACATTAAGTAGTGCATGCAATAGCTGAAGGAGAACAGTTGGTCTGGGTAAATAATTGAAGCAGAAATCTACAAGTTAGTTCACTAGAATATTATCTTGGAATAAATCTCCACAGCTGAAGATTAGAGGCGGTTGGTTGGTTGGTTGTTTTTGTGCTTTGTGGGCTAGTTGTAGTTATTAATTTCTTGTTTTTTCTGTTTTGATTTTAATTTGATCTTTAAATGGATCAGAGGCTTGTGGAAAGCTTGTTGGGTGTTTGTTTTTGTTTTGGTTTTGGTTTTTTATTTGTAGGCAAGATGTGCATCATTTCTTTCCTTGCTAAATGAAAGCAGGCTTAACATCATCCATGTGGGCAGAAACCCATGTTAAAGAGGAAAGCCACTGATGCAGCACAGCAAACCAACTCCTTAGTGTATGTATCAAACCCAAGGTTTTGCCATAGAGCCCAGCTGCTCTCAAGGTCACATATGTCAAAAGCAGGGACAAAAATTCTTAAGTTTTTGATACATGCTAGTTATCATCTCTAATATAACCAATATCTGCTTTCCAAGGCAGCTGCTTCATGAATAATCAATGAGAGGTCTGTGAATAAGAAAATGGATTGTAGCTGATGAGTTCCCTCTGGGCAGGCACAACACATTTAGCAGTTATATATAACAAGTATTGTATAATACAAGAATCTTATGCTACAGAGACATCACTAAAAGAAGTGGAAAATGCCAAGGACAACTTTGCATGGATTAGTGCATAAAAAGAAAGGTGATTCAGAGATGTCAGGCCTAGATTAGAGTTTGCTTAAGTGTGTATTTCTATATGTGTACTTTCATAGAATCATAGAATCACAGAATCACCAGGTTGGAAGAGACCCATCAAGTCCAACCATTACCACCAGTCTCTAAACCATGCCCCTCAAACTTTAGAGTAATAATGCATTGTGTATGGAAAAGGGGAGAACATGTATAGTAAAGGAATCTGAGAATATATTTTTAAGTGCTATAGATGTATAAGTTGACTGGTAGTTACTAGTTTTCTGCAAGGATTGCAGGGGTTAAAGTGGTTGATAATATGTTTGAGATGCTTTCAAATTAAAAGACTATGTGAGATAATGCTGTCAATCCATTTCATCTTTCTCAGTGAATATGTGTGTTCTGTGCCATTCAAATAAACACAAATATTTATTTCACATCCTTTTAAGGGACATATGAAGAAACTGGCCTTGTAGCTAAAACACTCAAATAAGATTCACGCACTTATCTGCATTTTTATAGATATCTTCTGTGACCTTNGAGCAATTACCCCTTTTCCTATCACTACATGTCCTTGTAAAAAGCCCCCTTCCCACTCCAGTTTTCTTGTAGGGTAGTTTTCTTCAGGTACTGGAAGGTAGCTATGAAGTCTTAATGGAGCCTTCTCTTCTCCAGGCTGAACAATACCAACTCTCTCAGCCTGTCTCTCAGCAGAGGTGCTCTGCCTCTTTGACCATCTTTGTGGCCCTCCTCTGAATGTGTTCCAACAGTTACATATCCTTCTTATGTTAAGGACTCCAGAACTGGACACAATATTGCAGGTAGGGTCTCACAGGAGAAGAGCAGAAGGGCTGAATCACCTCGCTTGGCCTGCTGGCAGTGCTTCTTTTGATGCAAGCCAGGATATGCTTGGCCTTCTGGGCTGCAAGTGTACATTGCCAGTTCATGTCGAGCTTCTTATGAATAAGCATCCCCAAGTCCATCTCCACAGGGCTGGTCTTAGTCCCATTATACCCCAGCCTGTATTGAAACCATGGATTGCCTAATCCAAGTGTAGGACCTTTCACTTGACCTAGTGGAACCTCATGAGGTTCACACAGGCCCACTTCTCCATCTTGTTCAAGTCTCTCTGGATGACATCCTGTGTTTCTAGTGTGACAACTGCATCACTCATCTTCATGACATCTGCAGATTTTCTGAGGGTCAGCTTGATCTTGATGTTTATGTCATTAACATCTCTCCAATCTAGAGAGAAAGATGTTGTGGGGGATCAAGTTTAAGGCTTCAAAGAAGTCTAGATATATTACATTCATTGTTTTTCCTGTACCCACTGATGCGGTCACCACATCATAGGAAGCCACTAAATTGGTCAGCCAGGAATTGTTCTTGATGAAGCCATGTTGTCTGTCTCAAATCCCCTCCTTGTGATTTAGCATGTCCTGTCCTCCATGTGTTTTAGTGTAGTTTCTAGGAGGATCTGTTCCATGATCTTCCTAGGCACGGGAGTGAGGCTGACAGGTTAGTAGTTCCCAGGGTCATCTTTTCTACCCTTTTTAAAAATGGGGACAATGTTACCCTTCTTCCAGTCACCAGGGTCTTTTCCTGACTGCCATGACTTTTCAAATATCATGGAGACTGACTTGGCAACAACATCAGCCAATCCTCTCAGTAATCTGGGATGCCTCTCATCAGGTTCCATAGACATATATATGTACAGTTCCTCAGGTGGTCACAAACCTTGCCTTCCCCTACAATGGGAGGGGCTTTACTCTCCTGGTCCCCATTTTGTTGTCCATTGACGCAGACAGGGTGAGGAGAGTGGTTACCAGTGAAGTCTGAGGCAAAAATGTTGTTTTGTTCATCAGACTTTTCTGTATCTGTTGATATGAGGTCATTATTTTCATTCATCAGGGAAGGGGAGCTGTGTTTAACCTTACTTTTCTGGTTGGCATATCTGTAGAAGCCCATCTTGTTAGTCTTCACTTGCCAAGTTCAGCTCAAACTGCGCCTTGGCTTTACTGACCTCATCCCTACACAGATAAGCAGTATTCCTATACTCTTCCCAAGTTACTTGTCTCTGCTTTCTCTGCCTGTGCAGTTCCCTCTTCTTCTTCAGTTTGACAAGCAGGTCTTGACTCAGTCACACTGGTCTAATCCCTTCGCTGCCTAATTTCCTACAAGTGAGGACGGAGTGCTCTTATGCTCTGTGGAAGGCATCCTTAAATATTTGCCAGGTCTGTTCTCTTCCCTCATCCCTGAGGACCATATCTCAGGGGAACCTCCTGACTAAACTCTTGAAGAGCTGGAATTTTGCTTTCCTAAAATGCAGGGTCCTGATTATACGCCTCACCTGTCCCATACACCCCAGGAACTCGAACACCACCAGTGTGTAATCACTGCAAGCCAAGCTGCCTCTTATCTTGATGTCAGTGATGAGCTCACTTGCATTGATCCAATGTTGCATCCCTTCAGGCAGGGGTGTCTTTTACCCGGATTAAGAAGTTATCTTCAGTGCACATGAGGAGTCAGTTGGATAACCTACAGCTTGCCATGCTACTTTTCCAGCAGATGTCAGGGTGATTGAAGTAGGACGAGAGCTTGTAAGTGTGAAACCTCCTGTAGCTGGAGGAAGAAAACATCAGTAGACTCCCTTGATCGAGAGGCCTGTCATAGACACCAGCTGCAAGGTCCAGCCTGGATTGAAACATCTAATTATTGCTGTCATATAAATAATGATTTCAGCATTTCTGTTTCACAGTAGCCAGGGTGGCTCTAGCCATTTTAATAAACCAACTAATAATTCTTTTTATAAAAGATATATGATCATCAAGAGAAACTCATGAGGAAAGAAACCCTTTGATTCCAGGATCTAAAAGTTTATTATAACTGATTTAGTCTTACATCTGTTCCTGAAGTAGATGAAGAATATATGAGACCAAATCAAACCTGTTGCTGAAGAACAGTCATGACTTGAGAGGACGACAAAAATAATTTAAAGATATATATTGTTAATTACTTCCAGATTAAAAATTTAAGACAAATTTATCCAAATTGAAAAAATAATTAAATTCTATTGAGACAATTACATAAGGTGAACTTTGGCCAGGAGACTGAGCTAGTGCTACAGAATTTTTTAATACTGATTAAAAGCTGAAGTTTAGAAATGGTAGGTACATGGAGTACCTCTTCAGATACTGGATACTGGATTCAGAAAGCTAACAAAGAAGCTTTTCTAGTTACAGGCAATTTCATTTTTCAAAAAAGCTGTAAGAAAAAATTATGGACTATGTCTACTAGTGAACATTTTCTCTGACACAATTTTATTCATTGTAGCTTTCCATTACAGTTTCAGCCTGATCCAATTTTATGAACTACAAAATGCTTCTGAAGATACAGGGTGTTCTGTAGTCATCATGGACTTCACAAGTAGTATGCTATATTTTTCACCTTGTAACATCCAGACATCATGACACCACTATATCATAATGATGACAGTACACAAATATGATAATTTTACACATTTTTGGTGGAGTGAGGAGAGAAATTTTTGCAGACTTATAGAAAGAATAATTATGAATGTCCAGAGTTATGTGTAATTCTATTTGCTTAAAAAAAGTTCCTTTGCAATTTTAATATTCTGTGATGTCACAGTTAATTTTATTTTTTTATCTCTGACTTTGATTATGGTTTTCACTTTTTTCTGTATGTCATTGAGAATATACAATATTAAATGACTGAGCCTGGATACCTACTTCATGTGTCTCATGTATAAAGCAGTTACATAAAGTTCTGTTCTTGTAGGGGCTTAAAAATGTTAGCAGTAATAAGTGCTATATGGCTGAAATGTGCTAATATAGTCAGCTCCACCATTCTTTTTTTCTAGCACTGACTGGCTTAAGCACTCCAGCCCTCTAATGCTGTAAGAAGGAAGACAAAGAAGAGCATCCGTAATTTTTGAATGGAGGCCAAAGTTGAAAGCTGCTTTTATCTTCCTCTCTTGATACCCTTTGTCTATTTTCAGACAGGTAGGCAAGCGTAGATTTTAGGAAAACTCTGTAGATTGAAAGCAGTGAAATACTGTACATCATCTTCATAATTAAAAAATAAGGGTAAATGTAAATCCATTTGCTGTTTCCCAGATCACAGAATCATAGAATCATAGAACAACCAGATTGGAAGAGACCCACCGGATCATCGAGTCCAGCCGTCCCTATCAAAATGAATGAGATGAATGAGAAATTACTTGATTCAGAATCTATTGTGATCTTAAGAGACCATAACCATCCTAAAAAAGCCACAGATCTTCAGCAAGGAAATTACAGCTGCATCTAACAAAAGGGAAGAATAAACACGTAAAGAATCATGAAATTAATTATCCATAAATAGTTAATTTGAACAAGTTAATAATTAATCTGACTTTTACCTTTAAACACAGAGTTCTTTTATTTATTGGTTGAAATGTTACCTGGAAGATAATGTGATGATGATGATAATTCAACTGTTGCCAGTAGATGCTTTACATACTATCTAACAGGACCCTGCCTGCAAGAAATCTATACAAAGGACTACAGTCATTCTTCTAATTTTCAAGTTATTTCCTTACTGTCCCTCCTCCTTCCTCACTCTGTTTTCTCATACATGTTAATGGGTTCATAAATACAAGAATAACACTGAGGTCTCTGTGAACAATGTAATTGTAAATGGCTTCATTGTTTCTGTCAAAGACTTATGTACCAGAAACATAAAACCGCATATGAATACTTTTACGTGTACACACCACTTGGACTTCAACAGACATAATCTTTGTACCTTTTGCTGTACATGTTTTTATATTTTTGTGAAAATCATGATCTCTGCCTTCAACATTTCTTTATTTTTACTAGATTTCTTTAACAAATGGAGCAAAAACTCTTTGGAGCTGGCTTCAGAGACCTTCCCCAAACTCTGCATATTTTAACATCCTTTAATTAGAGGTCACATGCTTACACTGGTGTACAGTTATGAGCTAGCTACAATCTGAGTGGCAGTAATTAGACGCTATTTTTCTATCTGCCTTATAGGCCGAACAAACCATCATTCTCTGCATTGCAGGAAAAGTTTTTTTTCATAGACTGAGTTATTTCTTTATATAAAAGGGAAAATTGAACTGTTAGTTTAATCATTACTGCTTTATTTTTAGCTTCTCCTTTCTGATATTTGGAGTTGTGATAGCTTATGATGGATTAAATTAAGGGCTTGCATACCATTTGAATGGGTTCTACATAGGAAATTCAGACCTTAAAATGTGAAATTCATTCTTTGAAGTGTGACGGCTACAGCTTTGTCACATCTAGAGAAGTCCTACTGGACTGTTGTAAGACAGCGAGAATCTAACTTCAGGGTGTTAGACATGCAAATGATACACTTGGCAGCTTTCAGTTTTGAACATGAATTTAAAATACACCTTGATTTAAAATTCATTATCAGTTGTTGTATATATTAAATATTCCAAATTATGAGCCTTCCTCTTAATGCACTTCAGGCAGGTGGTTGAGTCTTGGAAACCACTGATCATAGAAAAAACATCTTCTTGAGTCAACTCTTCCTTTTGTATTGATAAAGTTGCTTTTATCATTAAAGGTTTGCCATAATGAAGCCTAACATCTGGAATTAGAATCATACTTACCCCAAAATATAGTTGATGTGATGCATAACAATATATGAGACAGTACTTTCCCACAGCTGAGCCCATCACTTGGGCAGCCCTGACATGGGTGCACTGTCACCATTGCATAGAGTGGGGACATAAGGGTGCGTGCTTCTGCTGTGACAGGCCTTGGCACACCCCCCAGGTTCTAGGGAAGTTACCACCATCCATGGAAACCCTTGAAGTTTCATGTTCTCTTCAGCCCAGCAGCACTGTAAGAAATGCATACTGTCTCCGTGCCTTCCCACCTACAAGTGATGAGTCAAATTTAGCCTGAAATTTTGATAAGGGAGGGTGGAAATAACCTTTTACACTCATGCACTTGAAAATGCAAATGTTATAGAGCAGTGGCAAAATAAACAGACTATCCATTACAGGCTAGCCATTCCTGTGTCTGCAGCAGGTGTGTTAATCTCACAGCTTTCAGAGAGTAATGCATGACCATTAAAGAATCCCTGCACAAGTTCTGCTGACCACCTGTCATTTCTTTGTGCAGCTATTAATGGGAGTGACATTACAGTTTACAAGACAGTTAGGAAATTAATGCTTCAGCACTTCATTATAGGAGCAAAGGGTAACAACCTATGCGTTCTTTCAATTAGTTATTCACTTGGAACTATTTCATCTCTCAAACCAGCGTGTGATGCTGATGATAACTTAGCTCACAGCTACCCACAGTACAGGAGTGTCTTGAGTTCTTTTCAATGTCTTTAAAAAAAGTTGCAGAGCACCACTAGAAATATTAAGTGTTTAATCTTCTAAATGTTTACATAGTACTGTGTTGGATTAACTAGATGCCTAACAGAAAACCATATTCACTGCCTGAGCAGAAGAGGTGATGTTATAAATGCCTTCATTGGAAGTCAGGGAGGGACAGATCAATGTAGCAAGGTTTTTGCAGAGCAGGCAAAGCAGCATAGATGAGAAAGATCACCTCTGGTGTGCTAAGACATTTGCTACCTATTGGAGGAGGCTTCCTGGTGCCTAAGGCAGTAGGGCAGAGTGCAGGTCATAGTCCTGTATTAGGTAACCCCAGCTGGTTGGACTGATTGAGGAGAGTAGGTTTGGAGAAGGTGTAATGAGATGATTTGGTAAATTTAAAATGGTATCTGAGCAATAATGAGACCTGAAGGTAATGGGAATACTGATGACTTGAATATCGAATACCTAATTTTGCCATGTTGCTTACATTGTAACAGAATGAAAATTAGAGTAATGTCAGAAGGCAGATAAAGGGAGAGGATACAGAAGAAGTGTGGTTTAGTTCTGTTTCCCAAGAAGAAAATATACTGGTGGCTGAGAATAACCTTTTCATAAGGAGCTGGACATTCACTTTTGAATACAAATTAAGACAGGTCACTGAGGTGCTTCATTTGAGAAGAGAACCATGTGCCACTGCCTGCACCATTTAAGTATGTGAGGAGAGAGATATGAATTGGACATGGCATTATAATACTATTTAGGGAAGATTACAGAATGTACAGGGAAGTTAGATTACATTAGGTTTCTGCAATTTCACTTTGCAGCTAATAACTTTCCTCATGACAACCATCAGGATGATGATGCTGCTATCAAATCAGATTTTCTTTGTATGGACATTACCAGAAGTTACGCACCTGTCCAATTGTGGTATTTTTCTTCCACCTTTAAAGATCACATAATTTCTTGCCAGGAGATCACATGTCTAAGACCCATGATCAGGTGTGGAAAACAAGCTCCCTCCAGTATGCCATGAATATGTGAGAGAAAAGTCACTTATTAAAGATAACTTCCCAGGACATGACATGTTGAAGAGAATATAAAACCAAAACCACAATAAAATACCTACTGCGTGATTCTGGAAGACTTCCAAGGGAACTAATGGAGGGATTTTGTTATAGTTGTTGCTGTCAGATAAATATTTCATTTATTCTTACACAGAGTATTGGTTAGCAAATTGTCAGAATATATATATATATCAGCTAAATCTTTCACATTTATAAGAAGGTTGATGAGGTCTTCATAAATTCTTTTCATGTAGCTTTAGGTTTTTATTTTACTTGAAAACATTTTGAATGGTGATGCTCCAAAACCCATCTTCATATTCCTCTTTTAAAAAACCCCCCCTTCTTTTTCTTATTATGCATACTACTGTAGAACTATGTGGTGTCAGGCAGATTCGAGGCCCCACAGTCAGATGTAACGTACAAATAAAAGCTTTTCAAAAGCCTACAGTTTAAGGCCTGGATACTGTAAGCAATTAGACCAGAAAGTCTTCTAGCATGAAAAGCTTGGTATTTAAGGATATGTCACACATTGTGTGATCTTTACATAGCCCAGAACTACAGCAGTACAAGAAGAAATGAGAAATTCTTGTGCATTTGGCCATATGTTCTTTTTTAACCTTTACATACAACCACATTATGATGAAGCACACATCTCTTGCAAGACTTTCCTTGGTTTCTTTCTATTAAAATAATAAACGAAAAGAACAAGCATGCTTAAGAGGAAAAAAGTAATGCCATCTTGCCATTTCATTTCTGCGGATAGGGATATGAAACATACAACCTGAATTGCCTGATGTAACTCTATTTAAAGTAAATGGAAAGAAGTTTAGATTTTTTAATCCTTTCCTACTCCGTGTTCTTTAAATATTTTTCCCATTCAGAGAGCGTTGGGAACATAGCCCCTTCCTTGCAGTGCTAATTATGTTCACTCATTCATTGTAACAAAAGGAGCAAACAAAGATGAAAAAGCTCAAGTAAATTGCCCCCTGGCATAGAAACTAAAATGTTGTTATGCTTAAAAATAACTGTTCTCCTCTCTCCCCCAGTTCTTTCTTATTTTAAGAACTTAAAATTACTTTTTGAAAGAAATACAATCCTATCAATATTGCAATCTAGACAGCATGTAAACCATTAACAGCATTGTGCAGTATATGCTAATGTTAAACTCAGATTCACAAAAACTTTCCTTGAGCTAATAATTAAATTAAAAATAGAGCAGAAAAACCCCTCTTATTAACTATTAATACATGCAGTTTAATTTTTCTGCTTGAAATCCATCAGTTCCAAGGCATAGCCCATGTAAACCTTTTGACAGTGAAATTAAAGATGTGGAAAATTGCTGTAACTTTACTTCTTGCTACTTGAAAGACTGCTATAATTCATGAAACTGGCAGTTTTGCAATCTATTTATTATGAGCTACATGGCTAATGGGTTAATGTTTCAGGGACTAGGGGTGGTTAGAAAACATAGTTCTCCCTAATCTGCATTTCATATGCCAAAGGGGACATGAGAGGGAATATATTCTGAAAAAAGCAAACTTCCTTTTCTTCCTGTTTCCATATAAACTGCTAGTTTATACTGGAAAACAAGTATGCTGGAGGAAAATCTTATCACTTGCAAACTGTAATTCCTTTAATATGTCTTCTATGATATACAGTATTTTAGGTAAGTTTTCATGGATTTTTGTTTCTCCTTATAAAACAGTGCAAGACAAATAGATTTGAGATTGCCCAGAAGATGACAGTTACCATAAAAATTCTGCAATCACTCTCCAGATTTTTTTGTAACATCTCTGAAGGCATTGATTTGATAATTGTCTTTCACCAGTTCTGTCAGTATAGAACAGTCATAAGCTGATTTTCTTTCCTTTAGACATTTTTACAATTCTTGTAGCACATGTGCATATATTCAATAAGATCTTTTCTACTTCTTTGACTACCACCCTTCTTCTAGATGATGGGTAATTCAAGCCAATGCTAGGTTTTGTTTTCTGTAGAGATTCCTTGATGTTTTAATTGAATAACTTAAATGTTTTAAAAAATTATACGCATTCATGAAGATGTTAAAAAATTTCAAATTTGTTTTTCAAAACTATACAAAGAATTTTCTACTTCACTGGCAGCTGCACTTTTCTGTGATTATTGCAGTGGTCAGTGAAAAAAAAAGAGCTTTATCTGAGTAGGTAACACTGATGAACTCTGTAGGTACATAAAACACTTCAAGGAATACTCCTGTACTGATATTCTTGTCTAGCAGTGGCTCCAAATGAGTGAATACAGCCTAGCTCTACACTTTGAATATGACCTGAGTTCTAAATAAATAACCAGGATTTTTCCAATGATTTAATGGAGAAAAAACCACTAAAAATATTTTCTAAAACTTACTAGTTTATCTTAAAAAATGAAGAATGTTTTATTCTTCTAAAGGGCAACAATACAATTATGTTGTTTTCCTGAAGCCTTTGACTTACAAAAGATGTCTTGGAGATAGTGAGGGACTATGATTTATCTCCAACTTAAAGCATAGTAGGGAAGGGTTAAAAGAACTTATAAGGCATGTGAATGGAAAAAAAACCCAATAGATATTTGGAATTTGGTAGGACAATATGGAACACAAATGCTAATTCAATCTAGAAATCTAGGCTTGGACTTTGTATGTCTTCCAAAGGACAGTATAATATATATAATATACAAACCTGTCTTTGATGGACGATCAGTCATGACTGTAAAAGACTGTGGCTTAATGAGTTATCAGCACCATTCTCTATTGTCTTTTTCCATTTGGTCTTTCCATATCCTGGCCAACTGTTGTACAGGCTGAATCCTCTCCTGTTTAAGTTACATAATTCACAGGGCTGGTAAACTTCTAGTGTGGCAAAGTTTCTTCTGCAGACTTTTGAACTTCCTCTGCATAGATTTGTCACAGAAAGCTTTCCAAATATTTTTTCTTGTTTTCTATAGGATTTTATTCCTATTTTATGTGATAGATTATTTCTAGATTTCATACATTTAAAAAGAAAAAGTCTAAACTTGAATTGAACTGTTTAAAAAGAGTAACAAACTATTTTAAGACACACAAATTCAGACAATCTAAAGGTCTGAAAATGAGGCCTCTGTGCAGTTTTGTAGATGCAGCAACACTAACACTGACACAGTGAACCTAAGTGAATGAACACACAGCAATCTAAGAACTGCAAAGTACCTTTTATTGACTAAAAAAAACCCCAAACCAAATGTTTTGCTTTCCAGAATCCCTTCTTTCAAAAATATACAGTACAATTATCACTCAGCTGTGGACTGTCATTCACTTAGTATTTTACATTATAAAGATGACTCAAGAGAGTTTGCATCAGTTATTTTATGTTTGAGATAAACCTTACTTAGCAATCCAGAGTTAACAGTGCAAGGCCAGATCTCAATCAGTAATGATAGATATCCAGCATATACAATGTTAGACTGGTTTTCTGGTGATGTCTGAATAAAAGCATGTTAGATTCACAGAATGTGTCCAGCTGGACAGTATTATTCAGAGGGAACATCCAGAGGGCTCACACAGAAATAAAGAAGCAGAAGAATAAAGCATGCATGACAATATCAGGTTTTTGCAGAAAAAAAAGTCTGTAGGTCCATATGAATCTCAGCATACACAGATTTCTGCATTTATGCAAACATCTACTTAAGTGAGTGAATTAGCCTTGGGAGCCTTCCTCCCAGAATGAGGGCCAGAATGAACTGCTGTTGAGAACAGGTGGTATAAATTTAAGGATGCAGAAGGCAGAAAATAGGAAAATCAATTATGCTAATTTATCATACAGAAAATACTCTCCAATCTTTTGACTGCAATTAATGCTATTAATTTGTCAGCAACAGCAACATTGCAGTTGCATCCAGGCTAGTTATTTAAAATGGAGAAAAACCAAAATTGAGTTATGTCTGGTGACAGCATTGGAGAATTTATGAGCATGAGTCAGGTGTGGAGCAGGGAGAATGTTACTTATGTGATGTAGGGAAGGATGCTTTGAGGCTAGATGTATGTAGATTGGTTTGTTGTCTTTACTAAATTCGGCCAGATGAATGGTGCATTGCAAGAACCTTTTCATTGCAGTTGGAATCGTGTGTTATTGCTGCCCAGTGTTTGTTGTAGTAGAAAGTTCTTGGCTTGGCAAGGACACAACATTCCATAAAAGGAGAATGACTATGCTCTACGTTTCTCTTCTATCCAGATCTCAGAGCAAGTCTTGCTTCTGCTTTTCTTCCACTACAGTCATAACTCTATAATGTTGAGTTTATAAGTCTTCTATTACACAGGTGTTGTTTCAGGTTGGTGGCCACTGTCAGATACAGCTTACAACAGTGCCACCCAACATTTAAGTCACTCCTCTTCCCTTGCCTCTTTGGGCCAAAATAAGGTGCATTCTTTCTTTTTCAATGCCCCTCTTGTTTGTATTGCTTAAGGGAGACATCTGTGCAATTAAATTGAACCAAGTGGGAACTTGCAGAGCTATTGCTGCACTCACACCTACACCCTGTTATTTGAGATATGACATAGTTCTTCTCAGAAAGGTATTTTATTACCACAGTAACTAGGGATATCTTGTTAAGATAAGTCTCCATGACAGGGGAATGAGAAAGACACTGGGACAAAGGTCAGAGTTTCAACCTGCTGCAGCAGCATTGGCAAGACTTTTTTCTGAGTGGCTGAGAAAGAGCAAGACCAATGGAGTCGGAGACAGAGCAAACTTGAACAGACTGTAATGGTATCCTGAGTGGACTCGATCCACCTCTAAGAAATGCCTGAGGGGTTGTCTTCTCAGGTGCTTTGCCAATGTTTCCATATACTGCCTACACTGCAGTAGGGTCTGATACAAATACTCCCTCTTCAGCATAGTTCAGCCCTTCGAACAGCGAAATTCTAGCTCTAGCTTTAGGGGAATGGAAGGGAGATGGGGACAGGTGTGGGAGAAATTCATAGGCTCTGTCTCATTCCCTCTTCTCCTAGCAGCAAATTAAAGGATCAGTGGCAGGTGAATACAGTCAAACTGCTTTCAGCATGGAGCACAGTGATCAGCTGGGGAAAACTGAAGTGGATCAATTAGCGCATTGTTTTCTGACAATAACAGTTCTATGTGTGTGCATGTGAGGCAGATAAGTGGAGAGTATGAGAGTGGGATGGAGCTTTTCTGTTTTCCACTGAGGGAAAAGAAAGAAAACCAAGTAGTAAAACATGTCCTGATCCACTGTGATTCATTCACGTGTTGTTATCAAAGAAGACTTTTCTTCCCCTCTTACCATGATTTCTTCTATGCTTTCTGTTTGCATTACATAAATACTGCATGTGGAAGTTGGGAAAATTTCTTTCTCAAAACTGGAAAGCACCCTGAAAGCACAATGTTATGCAGTTATGGCTCTACTCATGAAAGGATGTTCTTGTACAAGAGAAATTTATTCTTGCAAACAAAAAATATTGGGGGCTGAATGTTTGTTAGCACTTCCTAGAGAAACAAAACAAAGAGGGAGACAGAATAGGTGAGGGTATGCTCTAGTTCTGGTCCTGAGCTACTCCAATGTATGGGTTCAGAATTTCCCCTGAGCTCTCAAAGATCATGAAATTTGCACACCTGGTGGACAGAGGCAACCTCAAATTAACAGGTGGATGAAAAAGTGTGTGAATGGAGAATGTCAAGAAGGTTAACTCAGCAACTTGTCAGGATTTGTTGAAGAACTGGCCAAACTCTGACATGCTACCTGGACCTAATACTCAGGAATTCTTTATGGGAAGTTCGATGAAGGTCTTTCATTGTGGGTCTAGCCAGCATTCTAATTTGTAATGAGATGGTTCTTTTTTTGTCACAGGACATAATTGTCAGTAAATTTACTGCTATATAATGAAAATACCTCCATAGATGGATAACCTAGATTTCAAAAGAAAACCGAGTGCGTAGTCTTACATTCCTGCAAGGATTAATTGCAAGGATTCCTTGCAAGAAAGACAAGAGAAAATGTCATTCAGATACTTCTCTTGAGTTTATTTACACAGGAACCCATTTGTTGAAACTTAATATACTTCCATTCAAAGATTTAGTTTATACAGTGATCATCCATCATGACAGGAGCAACATTTGTGATTAGAGGGTGCAATGATAGAAGGTGGTGACATTTGCTGAAACTCCTGGGATACTGGGCTTATTTATTCAAAATGAAAGATGACAAAGACATGTACAAGTGGAAAAACAAGGTAAAAGGAACAGTTTCACATAAAACACTGTAAACTTTCTGTTCACTTTCTCAGTGTATCTCTGCAGACAAAATAACTGAAGCACTGACTTCTTACTTACAAAACAAATTTTCCAAAATATACGAGTTCTTACAAGGCCTATCTGCCTTATCAGTACTTTCTGTATCCAAAGTAATCATGATATCAAAGATCCCCAAACAGACACTGGGTAACACTTCTTTGTCAGTTCTTTAAATTAATCTTAAAGTAACAGAAATTATTGATTATAAGTGAAGCCTATGATGTCACATCTGAAAGATTCGGCTGCAAAAATTGTACATAAGGTATTTTAAAGTTCTCTCAATTCTAATAGATGCATTTGGAATAGAGGAGGAGAATAAGTTACAATTATTAATAAGTGAGTTTAGTTGTTATGGGAATCCATTGTCTCACATGCTCTGTTTCAATACAGCTATTGAGTCACAGACCATATTTATTATTCAAGGGAAATAATTTACTCAAAAGAGCAGAATTGGTTGTCATAAAAAAGACAAATCACTGTGTTAAATTTGAGTCATTAGCATACAATGAAAATTAATTAAGGAGGATGAATCTTCTTCAGCCCTAAAATTATTTAAGTTTGGATGAGTGTTCTATTTTCCTCAGCTCTCCATAAAGACATGTAAATAGCCGATCTAGAATATTAGTGGACAGGTACCATTGGATTTGATGATCTCAATGGTCTTTTCCAACCAAGTGATTCTATGATTCTATGAAATACAGTACACTATAACTACAATGCACTCACTTAGATCTTTATCATACTTCGTAAAAATTTCACCCAACTCTTAAAACTTATTTTTGTACATTCCAGGTGTCAAAATACATAGCAGTAGCCCATACTGTTAATGAACCGTGGGTTTTGGAGGGGAGGAGTTGGTGGATGGTTTTGGTTTTTGTTTGTTTTGTTTTTCTTTGTATCACAGTTGTGAGGTAACCCTGCTGAACAGAATGAAAGGCATTTCTAAATGGATATTTTAAAGAATTTGCACAGACGTATTTCCTTAATGCAAAAAATCTCTTTCCAAGGAATTTGCATATGAAGTTTAATTTTTAAAGTATCAACAGTCTGAGATTGGAACACAACTTTTTTTTAAACATTCTAATTAATATTTATTAAAAATTAACATATGGTGAGACACTGGAACATGTTGCCCACAGAACTTGTGGATGTCCCCTCCCTGGAATTGTTCAAGACCAGGTTGGATGCCTTGGGCAGCCCGGTCTGGTGGGAGGTACCCCTTCCCATGGCAAGGGGGTTAAAACTAGATGATCTTTAAGGTCCTTTCCAATCCAAATAATTATATGATTTTATGAATAATTCAGGGATGTACTATATGAATTCTTCTCCAGAAAGTGTTTGCCTTAATTTCCTTTGTCTGTTTTCTTAATTTCCTTTGTCTGTTTGTCCCAGTACTATATTCTAACACTGTATCTCACACCTGCAGTTACAAATTTTATTCAAGGTTCCTTCACTGAATATACATCTGTTCAACTTGGTGTGGGATTTAGGGTTTGGGTGGTAGCTGCTACTGTGCTGATTTTTATTTTTAAAAATAATAATAATGAACTTATAACTTTTTTTTAACGTGATACTAGACTAAAGGCAAGTTTTTTATTGACAGTTTCAGCGATGCTTTACCAATCACAAACCAATCAAAAAGGATGTTTTTACCTAGGTTACCAGAAATTAGGATGAAATGATCCCCTGGTTATTATAAATAGAACATTTTGTAGTGACTGGTCAGAGGCTTAATTCATTTGGCTTTGATTTTTTTCTAATGGAGTTCTTTAGAGGGTCTAAGTAGGATTTGTTATCTCATGTTTAGAAATATTGAAAACTCCATATATTTTGTTTATATTTAAGAAGGTGTCAAGCTTTCCTTGCATATATCTAGTCAGAAAATAGCTACAACGTATAAAAATTAATAAACACATGTTTATTATGAAAGTCCTGTGATGCACTTGAAGTCTTGGGATGAAAGATGATATAAATAAAAGTACTAGCTAGAGGACTACAAAGAATAATCTGGCACTTACCCTTTGTTACCACATTTCCTATTCTGCCTGGTACTCTTTTGCTAGGTATGTATGTTGGATAACCCATAATGTGAACTTGCTAAGGGAACAAACAAAAGTCACATCCCTAAAACATGACCTCCTCTCTTTTCTCTCTGTTTTTATTTACATTTTGCTTATCGCACATTATCACTGCTATTACTTACTGGCACCTACCACTGGCGTGGTAGGCAGATTAATTTATCTACTTGAGAACTGATAACATTTTGTACAGCATTCTCAGCAGAGTAGGCAGCCACTAATCTTTTCTGTCACAAAAGATCTGTATAGTAGCAGTACTTCTCTCCTTGCAATCTTTTTCAAATCACATATTGCATCTACTTGCAAATATTGCAATTTCTCTACAGATGGCAGCAGACTTACACTGTAAGGCCAAAACTGGACTTGTCAATTGTTTTCAATTATTTGTGCATATGTATTTAATCTCTGTAAAGAGAGTATACAGGACAGAAGGGGTGTAGAGGTAAATAAATGAGTGGATTAGGCTACTATTTTAGCAGGTGATTAAAAATAGGAAAAGGACAAGAGAGAAAAAAGAATTGAAATCAGGGAGAATTTTCATGCAATAAAGTTTACTTTGCAGATGATAATATTTTGTTTTCTCCTTTTTACATAGCTATCATTTGGAAATCAACCTACATATTTGAACACTATTACTTTGCAGTTGGAATCCACAGAATTTGAATGGAGCTCAGCTGTTGATATTCAGTATTGTTCTTTTCTTCTTAACATATATAAGGCAAATCTTTTCTTAATCCTGCCACTAGAAAACCACTATAAGAATATTTATGATGGGATACCTTGTACATATATCATAAAGTAAGTGGACATGCTTCAAGGACCAGTTAGCCTCTGTATTAGGTTTCAGTGACCGAAAATGATCATTGAATGTTCTATTGCCGTGGTCTTATTATCTTCTGGTCCTTCCTAAGACTCATAAAAGCGATTACATTCAATTTATTGAAAGGCAGGCCATTAAACTCTTGATATGTGCTGCACTGTGTGCATCAGATTTCATAGTGGAAAATGGATTTCTTATGGGAGATAATAGCAGATAATGATAGTAAAAACAATTATAGAAACTAAGGTCCAGTGATTATCAGCACCATCAATATCTGCACATTAGGCCCTAAGGACTTACTCACAGGGTGTTTGGTTTATTAGTGAACTTACATGAGCTGAAGATACTTTTGCTATGCATTTGTCACTGTTTTTAAAAACCTGTGTGAAAGAAGAAAAATGCATCTTGAAAGCCTTCTTAGGCTTCTTGCACTTTAACCAAAACTAGCATCAGGTGTCTTGCAGGACTAAAATAACCAACCTTATCTGAGACAAGATCAGTGCATAGATAAAATGCTCACCTCTCCTTCTCAGGTGATCTGTTGGCAATTAATTGACACCAGGGAACTGGATAACCTTACTTTTGATTGAGCATGTGTTCACACATGAAGGAAAGGTCAGGGGATACCTGTAATTTTATAAAAGTATGCAATTGTTTACTAAGGAAATACCTGTCTTAAGCCTTAGTCTTCCTCTTCTAATACAGGCAGGACTTCAGTGATCCATTAGCAGATTCTTTTTTCTTTCACTGCTGTGCTCCAATTAGACTGAAAAATATCACCTCCATCCTCAAGGCAATCAGCTTATTCTCACAGACTCTGATTGTTCTACTTGATTATTCTGTTAAACTATCCTATTAGAACTAGGCGATGGTGTCTAAAAAGAAATAGCTGTAAAAAAATCACTTAGCAAGGGGAAAAAACTCCAACACGGGAACAGAGCAGAGAGAGAATGCACAGTAACATGACTGCTTGTAGATGGAGTTTTATCAGGGGAGTGTTTTTGTAGATAAATGTTTGCAATTACTGCTGTTCATATATTATAAAAAACCATATTTCTTTCAGTGATTTTATTTGTTTGTTGCATGTTTTTTAATAAAATGGAGAGTACTTTACAAACAGTAATGCTTTAGCACATTAAATGACAGTATGTTTCTCAGTCAGCTTTTCCTGTGAAATCCACAGTGTGTGGTTTTTACACAGCCTCCTTTGGTACTAATTTAATATTTCATGAGTGGAGTTGGCTGCTTTCAGCTCCAAAGAAAAAGAAGAAAGCACATTTCCAGGACCAGAGCTAAGGACAACTCTTGTATTTAAAAAGAGATTAGAAGTAAAGGTGAATTCCTCATTTCTTCTTCTGCCAGGTTTTTGTTTCAATTTCAATGATATTTTGGAGGGAGGAAATTTTGTAGTGGGATAATTTGGAGTCTTGGGAAATGGAGAGTTAGAAGAAGAGTTATGGTTCGGCAAAAAGATATTTCTTTCTTTAAATATCCAAGCAAGCTTTGGAATGCTGCTACCAAGGGTAGAGCATGTGAAACATTAGGAACAAATAGGTTAAAGAAAGGTAAACATACAAAATTAAGACCTTAATTTTTCATGTTACTTGGGATAATTAATTCCTTCTCTCTCGAAGTAGAAGGTAAAAATAGATTGCAATGAAACAGCAGATAAAAAGAGATTCCAGTGAAAAAGAGAAGCTGCTTTTCAAAGGCAGATCATGCAGATCAGCTTCCATAGGGGATTTGTAGTTTTCAGGCCCAGCTGTAGTCATCACAGCTTCTCTTGTCTAGTGGGTCTGTCCCACCAGCTGTCAGCATATTGGTTTGCATTTATCTCCACAATTTAACAGTGTTCTTTTTGTCTTTCACAGCACACTGATGAAATATAACTTGCAAAGGCAGGGGCTAGTGGAAAGATAAATACTCACATTTCTTAAAGACCATGTGTCAGAGCAATTGCAATGGCTCTGATATAAAGAGCAAAAAGTGGAAAAAAAAAGGAAAAATGAATGTTCTGCTTAGAAAATGCCTTCCTATGGAAAATTGTGTGCTTCTGTAACATGCACAGAATTTCATAAGCATGGTCTTTTTATCAAGAACAATACAGCAATTTGGGGCCAGGTTGCAAAGAAGTTCAAGAGAAACATGTGGACAATCCCAGAGACATCAGTGCAAATAAGCCTTCCTTCACTCCTTCCAGACTAGGCTGATAACAGCAAAGCAACCGATATTTTATAATCCATAGAGCCTGTTAGAAGTATTTCTGAAACCTAAATGAAATCTAGACCTCATTTGTTAGATTTCCTGTAGATTCCATCTAACAAAGGAATCTTGTGTTATTTATTAAACTAGGTTCCTTGGTACTAAACAGTTTTTTATTGCAATCACTTAGCTTTGATAATGTTCCAACTAGAAAGGTTTTCTAATTTTTAGAAAGCATGTTGAAGCAAAGAATCCTTTAGATAAACAATTCATAGGGTTAAAATCACAATATATTCTGAATGAACCAAAATTACTAGGTAGAAACAGAGGTCTAACTAAGGATTTATTCCAGTTATTATTGGAAACTTAAATGAGATATTTTTAAATGCTTTAAATATTTTTCATACTTGAAACGAGACATACAGGCTACTGGAATATGAGATAAGGCCATTGACTTCCCTTTCTGACTTAATTCCATCATGTCAAAGACTGCAATAATTGCTGAAGTAACTGTAAAGGATGGATATCCTACATAGGACCTTCACCTCCTACAACTTCAACTGTATCAGCAAACTGCAATGTTCTCTCCCCTCTGATGTATTTCATTATAAAAGTTTTCTTAGATTTCAAGTTTAGCCTCTCTCTAAAAAGCCCTTCCCAGTCTATCAATATTACACCGGAGCCCTGATCCTGCTATGTCCTGAGCCACAGTCATGACTTCTAGAAAAAAAAAAAAACCACACTGATTTTATGAAGGAAAGCAATTTGCAGGTTTGTTTCATTAAAGAAACATCCTTCATTTTGTTTTATATAGATGAAGTTATCCTTTTTAGTGAACTAATTTTAAAACACTGGATATGAATTCTACCTCAGTGCTACACAAAATCATGAGTCATACCCATAAACAAAAAAACCTAGGAAGTTGTTTAAGCCAATTGTACTCTCCTTTAATAAAAAGTGAGAAAGTCTAGATCCTGTAAAATGAATAGAATTGTTCTTTGAGAGATTTGTTTGAAGATGAAGTATTTTAGTTTTCCTTTGAAAACTTTCTTTAGAGCTCTATAAAATGAGTCACAGGTAATCAGGAATCACACTAGCTCTCAATTACACTTCAGTTTGTTAGAGAAAGACAGGACAACCCAAACAATTATAGGTTGCACTCTCCTCATTTTTGTTTCAAATAAGCGTGAAAACATAAGAACTGTAAGAACAGCCATATAGCCTGGATCAGACAAGAAAAACAAAAACCTAAAACCACCAGTAAAAACAAGCCAGTCTTTCCCCTGGGAATGGACAAAAGTAAAAGCCTAGAGAACAGTACAAAAGTGCAAGTGTCACAGATGATACATGCATTTAATGTTTTCTAGGCTCCAACAATTTTCAGTTCCAGGGCTTTTCTGAGCTCAAGCATGACAAATAAGCTCAAAGTCCCTTAATGAAGCAGATGTACTTGCCATGTGTTACTAAAATAGACCTTTAGCTCCCACTGCACTTTTTGGAAAGGAGCTAGAGAGCTCAATGGCCTGTTATATGGTGAATCATTTCCTTTGGAAATTACCTTCCATCAGCCTTATCTGGTGCTCCATTGCTCCTGTCTTGAAGGAGAGTAAAACAGTAGATCACTACCTATTATCTCATGTCAATCATGATTTTGATTCTGTTATTTTATTTTAAAAGGGAATCTTAGCTAACTTATAAATAATCCTCCCCATTTTTATTTTCTTTTGACTGTCAATATTCTTCTGTTTTAAGCATTCTTCAATTCTACTACCTTCATTATGAGATGGAGAGGAGAAAAAGAAAGTATTGAATTGATGCAGTGGTAAAGCAAAAGCAGAACAACCAAACACTTCTGGAGAAGAAGAAGAAGAGAATTATGAGAAATAGTTTTATTTTCTGAGCACTATATCTTTATCCTTTTCTTATATGTCATTTTACCTCTTTGAGGACCACAACATTTGGATCAGTTTCTCTTTCACAAAAATAGCTAAACAAAACCATTAAACATTTTTTTTTCTTGATTCTTTAACGGGACTGAAATTGTTTTCTCTGCCTCAGAGGTCATAATAAATTATTTCCTCTGCATGCCATCCATGAAAGAGTGATATCTGGAGTAGTTGCACATAATTCCTCTGGTCATTTCCTCATGCTGCTTCCACCAGCACAGACTCAGATTACTTGCTGAGACGTAGCTTGGGTGTGCTCGGCTACATGAAGAATATGTAAACAGGGCAAAACAACATCATATGACAGGGATTCTAGTAGCGGTAGTCAAGGAAATATGTATAATTTTAAATTATCTCACAAAGAAACAGTGTCCTTTCAACAGTTCTCATTGACGGTTTATATACTTCATATATAAATATTCAGTGGGTATTTGCTGTTTCACCAAAGATATTCCTGAAAGATGGACTGAGTAAAGCTAAACATACATGTTATTTCTTCTCGGTTTTATCCATGTGTGAAAATATTTGTCTAGTGTCTTACCATTGGCGGCTTTGCTAATATTAGTTTTGACATATATCCTTTTGTAGGCTTCGTGGATAGAAATATGTGAAAATACTATCATATGGCCCAAAGGTGGGGTAATCTCAGGCTGTAAACAATAGCACAAAGTGTTCTTAAGTCTGCAGTGTAAACACACAAGAAAATAAAATGAGCCAACTGATGATATTTCATGGATTTATACTAGCTGAAGTGAACTGATCCTCCTCCAAACTCAATAAATCAAAGTTCTCTTTGGAGCTATTTATACCATCCCTAAGTACTAGAGAAATACAGATGAAAGTTTGATTTAATTTTTCAAGATGATAATATTACTTTAAAAAAACCCCATAAATATAGTGAATAATATATATTTTCATAAAACAACTTAAAACAAGCTTTGAAAGCAAGCTTCTCACTACCATAAATAATTCTATAGTGATTTTAGGACTATTTATAATACTTCAAAAATAACAGCAATATATATGATAAGAGCTTGTAATTATGGAACACTCATAAGGAAGCTGAAGACATTTAGAATCATAGAATAACCAGGTTGTAAGTGACCCATCGGACCATCGAGTCCAACTGTTCCTATCAAACACTAAACCATGCCCCTTAGCACCTCATCCACCTGTGCCTTAAGCACCTCCAGGGAAGGTGAATCAACCACCTCCCTCGACAGCCTGTTCCATTGCCTAATGACCCTTTCTGTGAATTTTTTTTTCCTAATGTCCAGCCTAAATCTCCCCTGGCAGAGTTTAAGGCCATTCCCTCTTGTCCTGTACCCTGTAACTTAGGAGAAGAGGCCATCACCCTCCTCTCACCAAGAAAATGAATGGTGATGGCTGTATAATTTTTTTCAATGTTTATACCTTATCATCTGTTTAGCTTTTGTTATATTAAGTTATTTTAATACAGGGGATATATTTTTAGTAATTGTCATTATATTACTTGATTGCAAGAAGCACACTTTTAATATGAAAAACAAACACAGTATTCCTTAGAGAAAGAGCTACGTGAAGGAAGACGAAGTGATTATGATTTTCTCTTCTGAAGAGAATTAGGTTATTATGATCATTTGATGGAGAAACTAGACCATAACTGGCTAAAATAAGGAACTGTTCCTCACTTATTTAATTTGATATGATTTTCTAAAAACTTTCTGAAGCATAAATGTTCCTGAATTTGCAGAAGTATAAATGGAACAATTTTTGCTGCAGTATGAATAAATATGAACTGGCTATTAAGCTAACTGGGACAGAAAATTTAATCAAAATAATGCTTCTTAATATATCTTGAGCTCAGAGTGAAGTATGTGTTTAATTCATCATTTCAATGGAAGTTCTCTGGCATTGCACAGGATCACAATCACATTGGACCTTCTTATTCAGTGTAACTGTGTTGGACTTCCCAATATTTTGGCAATACTTCCATAAAATAAGAAAGAAAAAAACACTAGGCTATTAAATACATTTTCATTTATCCATCATTTATGACCAGATTAGGTGAATATTAAAAAAAGGACATGAGAATTGCAGATTAAGATTTTTTAAACAAGTGGTGGAATGGTGCACTGGTGAAATGATGCATACATTAATATAATTTTTTACATACTTGAAATAGTTTCATTCAAGGAAATATATTATCCTGCCAAGTGGTAACTACAGACTTATCTTAAAAGTTCAGCTTGTCCTGAAAATGGAATATTTTTGGACTGTATCAAACCTTCACATTCACTGTGTTAAATGCTGTAGTACTCTTCAGTATATTTTAAAACATTATTACTAAAACTGCAGACTGAAATTATCTTTCCTCCATTAAAGAATATTGGGTGGTATAAGTCCGAGATAAACTTTTTCACCGTAAAAGGCTATGAGACTTCAAAATTTGTTACAGTGAAGAATGGCATTACTGTTCTTGTCTATGTTCTTACTGCTTTTTTTTTAATAATGCAGACTCTGAACACATAATAATTGAGGGCTTTGTTTAAAAACTGCCAAGTCTGTTTACAAACAAGGACTGGTGGGTGAAAGCAGTAGGATTTTATTTCATTTTATTTTATTATTTTATTTTATTCTGAAGAAAAAGTTAGGTTTTCATTAACACATTAACATGTAGGCTGAAAGTAAAACTAAAATATCTTTAATGAAAAAATAACAATAAAACCATATTTATTAATGAGAGAATAAGAAAATATATGCAAATCTATAGAATGGTACAATCACACTCCCTACAATGACCATACATCACTGCTGATGCTGCAGGGCAGAAACACGGAAAATCACAGATTGGACTAAACAGCAGACAGAAGCCGCACTCTGGAACTGGATTCAGGAATGCGTACAATGGGATCAGGAGCAGGTTAACAGATCAGGTCCTCACTGGATGTCAGTGATTGAAGAAAAAAGCTGAAACCTCATGATTTCTCATTTTTTCCCCTAAATACTACTTATAGTATTCCAACTTTTGGATGGCCTTGGTTTCTATAGGAATAATTACAAGCAATTGTATTTCTGCATACCTTTCATTTTGTTATTTAGTGATAAATATAAATATTAAGTGTTATCAGTTCTAGAAGACAATGTCTGAAAACATGTAGTTAACTTTCAGAAAATAGCTTTATTATAGAAGAGGATTAGCTGAAATGTTAGAAAATTGGTTCTGCTTTAGTTCAAACCATGACATTCATGTTTCTGTTTTAAACTGACAAAAAACCCCCCAATTTTACAATTTCTCCAGAGAGAAGGATAAAAACTAGTTTGAAAAGTAGTTTTAACAACTGGATGCTACCATTCTTCTGCTGACCAAACTTCTTCAGTTGCACAAGTTCTATATTACCTCTTGACTTATCCACAAAAAAAAATTCATAAAATCACAGAATGGTTTGGGTAGGAAGGGACCTTAAAGATCATCCAGTTCCAACCTCTCTGCCACGGGCAGAGCCTTCCACTATATCAGGCTGCTCATAGCCTCATCCAACCTGGCCTTGAACACCTCCAGGGACTGGGCATCCACTGCTTCTCTGGGGAACCTGTTCCAGTGCCTCACAATCCTCATAGTAAAAAATGTCTTCCTAATATTTAATCTAGAGCTACTCTCCTCCTATCATTGCACTCCCTAATAATGAGCCCCTCCCCAGATTTCCTGTAGGCCCCCTTTAAGTACTGGCAAGCTGCTACAAGGTCCCCCCAAAGCCTTCTATTCTCCAGGCTGAACATGCCCAACTCTCTCAGCCTTTCCCAATATGGCAGGTGCTTCAGCCCTCTGATGATCTTTATGTTCTCTCCTTTGGACTTGCTGTAACAAATCCTTTTAGTTCCTGTGCTGAGGACTCCAGAACTGAACACAGTATTCCAGATGAGGTCTCACAAGAGCAGAATAGAGAGGCAGAATCACTTCCTTCAACCAGCTGGTTACACTCGGTGCAGACCAGGACACAGTTGGCTTTCTGGATCGCAAGTGCACATTACTGGCTCATGTTGACCTTCTCATCCACCAGCATCACCAAGTCCATTCTCCACCAAGCCTGTATTTGTGCTTGGGATTGCCTTGACCCACATGCATCACCTTGCACTTGGCCTTGTTGACCCTCATATGGTTCACACAGGCCCCATCTCAAGCCTGTCCAGATACCTCTGGGTGGCATCCCTGCACTCCAACATGTTGACTGCATCATGCAGCTTGGTGTCATTAGCAAACTCGCTGAGTGTACACTCAACTCCATTGTCCATGTCTCAAAAACAGTAGTTAGAAAACACAATGCCAAATAATGACTCCTGCAGAATGCCACTTGTCATCAGCCTCCACTTGGACATTGAACCATTGAACACAAGTCTTTGAGTGTGAATATTCAGCCAATTCCTTACACACTGACTGATCCATCCATCAAATCTGAGTCTTTCCAATTTAGAGGCAAGAATATCATGCAGAACAGTGTCAAATAACTTGCAATTACATTGATTCTATCAGTTGTTAAGAGTTATATCACTGCAATACTTTTTCTTAATGCACAGATTAATTTTCTCATTATTAAGGATGGCAGGATTTAATTTAATTTATACTGTGATATTTTCTACCAGCTACTATTTTTGTTTTGTTTCAGGATTTATAGTTAAGTCCCAACTGAGAACAGAAGCCAGTAGACGTAAACTCCTTAAGCATACATATGGATCACCAGGCTAAGACATGTTGTATACAGCATTTACCTGACATTCCCTATCCATCTAGGTAATATTTGTAGTCAGTAGAAAGGAATATGTGCTTCTACAATGTAAGTAAGATCCTGGGACTCTTAAATTGCCCTTTAGTATAAGCAAAAATGAGGGCAAGTGAGAACCAGCTTTACACATTACATACTTTGCAGATGAGCCTTGTTTTTTTGATACTACCTTTAGGCTCTGGATGTTGTCCTAACATATGTTATTGTATTTGGTCTCAGGTCAACTGCGTAACAGTGACTCCTGAGGTACTCTGGTAAGTAGATTTGGTTTATTTTTTTGGCAAACATCTATGAAGAAGTCTGAGTCAAATACTTCATTGTTGCAGTCAGTTCAATGGCAGAGCAACGACAATCCACTCCAGTTCTCTCATGCCTCAAACTGAGCATGCTTGACTTTCATATATCATGCCTCCAACACCTGGCACTATTAATGCAGAAAACATTTAACATGCCAACAAATGTGTATCTATCACATTAACTATTACATTTTGTCACCTTTTTTTGCTTTCTCTATCCTTGGTAAGCTGTGCAATTCATTCCCATTCTCTAAGATGTGTATTAAGACACTTGAAGAATGAGAGATGTGAGGCATCAGGATAAGTACTGTAGATTTACATGGCCAGAAATGTAATGAAGCTCTTGAGAATATTTCTGAGCATTACTTTATTCAGGAGCTGAAGACAGTGACTGCTGAGTGAACGGTGACCGTAACAGTATACCCAATGGGTTTGAAGCCTCTTGCAAGGATATACTAAAAGCTATTAGTATTCTCACAGCTTGTAGCAAAATCCTTCATTAATTGCTGCACTGAGTATGAAATGCACTTATCTAAAAATCTGTCTATAAGTAATAATTTTGGAAAAGCTACTTGGCAAATAGAAGAGAGAAAAATAAACCAAGACCTCACATACTTTGACAGAAAGTTATTTTATTTTGTATGCATTAGCAAAACTGAAGTCAACATAGAGTGTTTGGGTTTTTTTCTTTTTAGCATGAGGTAACTGTGTTGCAAGTTAGAGATGCTGTTGGAAAATATGATGAAAGATAAATAGAAGAACAGTTACCACGATACAACTCCTCTGAAAGTATGAAGAGCAGGTTATCAATGCAAACAGGACACCATCTGGAAATGTATATACGTTAAAATACTTCTGTGCAGTTAGGTTTTGCAGCAGATCTCAGAGGATTTTACTACAGGTCACTTAAAAGTAGATAAAATTAAAAGTAAAATTAAGCAAAGAATGATTATTTAACTTTCAAAAGACCATTTAATAACAAACAGGTTTGTGGCGTCATGGTCTCTGGCCACCTTCCTCCTAAGTGTACCGTGAAGGACTGCTATTACCGGGAGGCATTTTTTCTAATGAATTGCTGCAAGACATGTTTAGATCTGGGTCACTGCAAACAGGGAGTTGCCAAACCTAATGCCCTCTGCATTTAGAGTTATCAGTGGCTGTAAATATGTCTCTCAGACTAGCTGCTTTTAATGTGGAGAGATCATTTGTCTGGTAACACAAAAAGAATCCTTTAGACTATTGTCTGCCTCAACACGTAAGCTGCATTTTATCAAAAAGTAGGAAAAGGCCTGCCCTGTGTTATTATTTAGTTTTATTTCAGCTTTGGAAAAAAATATATGTGCTTCTGTTCTAAGAGGAAAGAAATTATGGTGTCATTTTAATGTTTTTACATCATCACTTATCTACTTAGATTTGACAACATGCAAGGATCTTTCTGCCTTCACAATTGTTAGCATTCTTTAACTTAACCTGCAATCACGCACAGTTCAGAAACACATAGGATTGCACAATTTAGTTTTAGCAAGTACTGGTTGACTATACATTGATTCCTGTGCTCCCTGCTACACAAAGGTACACATGATCTTGCGGTAAAATATGAACAAGTTTAGTTTTCAGTTCCTTCAAAATATGCCAGCAGACTTGATCTTTGATTTTCCTCCTCCAAACACAAAGGCCCTTTGTTATTATTTACCTATATAGTGGATTTTTGTAGTGCTAAGATGCAGTTATAAGTAATTTTGTGTTGCTGAGTCTGTAAAGTGGTAACACTATGCTGCCCATACAGAACTGTGATGTGTTAGTACTGCCTCTCCACAGCTGGCAGGACATTTCTGGCAGAGCAGAATCAAACCAGGCTTGTGCATTGAACAAGTTCCTGACTTTTTTGTGATGTATACTGGTTGCTCTGTTGCTAAACTCATTGCTCTCTACAACTACCTGAAGGGAGGTTGTGGAGAGGAGGGAGCTGGCCTCTTCTCCCAAGTGACAGGGGACAGGACGAGGGGGAATGGCCTCAAGCTCCGCCAGGGGAAATTTAGGCTAGAGATTAGGAGGAAGTTTTTTACAGAAAGGGTCATTAGGCATTGGAATATGCTGCCCAGGGAGGTGGTTGATTCGCCTTCCCTGGAGGTGTTTAAGTCGTGAGTGGACAAGGTCCTGAGGGACAGGGTTTAGTGTTTGGTGGGAATGGTTGGACTCGATGAGCCAATGGGTCTCTTCCAACCCGGTGATTCTGTGATTCTGTAAACTCATATCACACTTGGAAGCTTGCCTGTATATTGAGGCACACCATCACTTAATAACTTTATACTAATCTAAGAATTGTTGGGGAGAATGATGCAGAAAGTTTGATTTCAGTCCAAGAAAATAAGGTGGTATTAAGTCCTGTATGTATGCATGAAAGTGTTCTGTTTCTGTTCCAGAGTGCCACATGGCCATGCACAGTAGTTATTGTGCTGTATACTCTATAAAAGGTAGAATAATTTTCGTGTATCCACATTATTGGGGTGTGGAATGTACTTCAGAAACAGGACATAGATTGATTAAGAGGGACTTCAGGGCTTTAGGGAGAATGATTGAGGGCTCTGAGGTACAGGTAGTAGTTAGCTCCATTCCAATACTAAGGAATGAGAAACAAGAAGAGAGGAAGAAGAAACTGATGAATGACTGACTCAGGGTCTGGTGTGAAAAGAGGGGCTTTGGGTTCTTGGATCATGGGGAGGCCCATGTACCCCCAGGCTTTCTTACTAGGGATGAGACATGCCTGTCTCCTAAAGGGACTAAAGCCCTCTCTAAATATCTAGTTAAGCTCATAGAGCTTTAAACTAGATGTGAGGGAGGAGGGGATGGAGGCCAGGCCAGATGAAAGTGAGCCTGGAGATGGGATTTCAGTGTCAAAGGGGTGGTGTGCTGGTGAATACTGCCAGTATATCAACACTAAGCATGAGGGGGCGAGTGCACCTGGGGACGGTAAGCAGGAAACTGGCACTGTGACCTTAGTTAACCCAAGGACCACTCCATTGGGAAGAAACCCTATTACGAGGGCTGTAGGTTTGCCAGCACAGCTGAGGTGCATTTACACCAATGCATGCAGCATGGGAAATAAGAAGGAGGAGTTGGAAGCTGTGGTAGGGCAAGGAGACTATGATGTCGTTGTCATTGTGGAGATGTGGTGGGATGACTCGTATAACTGGAGTGTACCCATGGTGGGGTATAAGCTCTTCAGGAAGGACAGGAAGAGCAAAAGAGGAGGCAGGGTAGCCCTCTATGTTAGAGAGGGCTTTGATACCCTTGAGCTGGGTTATGGTCAGGAAGGGACTGAATGCCTGTGGGTAAANGGTAAAAATCAGAGGAGCCCACGGGCAGGCAGATATTGTGATGGGAGTCTGCTACAGACCACTCAGCCAAGAAGCAGCAGCTGATGAGCTATTCTGCAAACAACTGAGAGTAGTCTCAAGATCGCTACCTCTAGTCCTTGTGGAAGACTGGATATTGGCTGGGAGTATAAAACATCAGAAAGGAAACAGTCCTGGAGGTTCCTTGAGTGTGTGGAAGACAACTTCCTCACACAGCTGGTGAGTGAACAGGCAAGGGACAACGTGCTCCTGGACCTACTGTTTGTGGACAGAGAAGGCCTTGTGGGGGATGTGAGAGTTGGAGGATGCCTGGGGCAAAGCCATCATGAGATGATAGAGTGCTCAGTGCAGGGTGAGATGAAGAAGGAGGTCAGCAGAACAGTTGCGTTCACCTTTCAGAAAGCAGACTTTGGACTGTTCAGAAGGCTGGTCAGAAAAGTCNGCTAAGGCCGACTGAACATGAGCCAGCA
>WAAB01003718.1:0-11759 GCA_013389865.1 Piaya cayana
AGGAGGATAATATCAGGCTTGCCCACGACAAGCTGCGGGAAGACACACAATGGTTGGATGGAGGGGGTGCTGGTATGGGCCCTTCACCTGTTGCCCCAGAGGATGAGGATGCTGCAGCACAGCTGAAGTCTTGCAGAGATTAACTTCTGATGCAGTAGGTGCCGGCAATGAAACTTCCTACTACTTTTATGGAAGCTTCACATGTTGGTTCCCCTACCCCCATCAAAAAAAACCCCTCAGTTACCTGGATTTCAGTCTGCATACATCTACTCCAGGCACACACCACCACTATGCTCCAGAAGCTGTCTAAACATCCATAGGTCTGCACCAGATGTTCAGTGAAACTGTGTAACCCTTACGACCACAACAAAAATTTTCAACTAGTCCGAAGACTAGTGCAAAATAACTAATGAGCAACAGCAGGTGAGGTTTGAAAAATTCTGGTGAATGATCATGAAAGACCAATGAGTTCAAGGTCTCTACTTTAGGCTCCTGTTCAGCTCTGCAACAGACGCTCATCATGTCCCTTCTGGCCTCGGTTTCTTCAGCTGCAGGAGTTTGGCAAATCCTGCTCCCTCCTCTGCTCTTCTTTTTCCCTCTGGGCTGGCTCAGAAACACTCACTCCAAGGCTGTGCAGTTGCTCCCCGCTCCGCCTGTCCATTGCTCCCTCCCTCCCACCCCCAGTGCAACCTCTGGCTGAATACAAAGAGGGATTCAAGTCCTCAGCCTTTTCCACAATAACTCAGATATACGCTCTCATTTCAAGACAGGCACCTACACAGCACCAGGAACTGTTCCAGAGCAATTGTTTCAAAGCTTAAATGGAAACAACCTCCTCTTACTTCTTTTTTTCCTACCATTTTTACCAGTTATTAGTTTGAATGCCTTCATAACCCCAGCCCAGGAGAAACAACTATGGTTTTGTGATTGATCCGTGTAATTCCTTGGGTGTTTGCTGCTCTGGAAAACACTGGGAAAATTGTCCATACAAAGGCAGAAGCTCTAGAGTAAAATCATTGTTGTCCATACGCATACTTACTGAATTAAGCTTCAGTTGTTAATCTTTATATGATTTTTATATTATTTTTATATGATTTCTACATTCATCTTCTAATAACTACCTTCCTGCAGAATTCAGGAGATAGTCTTAAAATCTCCCTCCAGAATATATCTCCACTGCTGAGTAAGATAATGAAGTCTCTGCCATCCTTTGATGGATGCGGGGTCCTCGCAGAGCGCTTGAATATTACGGAATCGGATCCGAACAACATGAGGTTTTCATTTAACAAACATACGGTCAAGAAGAAGACAGCACAAAATACTAACAGCCCATTCAAAAAAGCCTCAAGCTGCAGGTTAATTACAAATCAGCTTAAACTTATACCTTGAAAATTATACCCCATGTTACGTTTAGGGGTGAATTCAAATGTCCTATTCCTAGAAGACTTTCTGTGCATCATGAACCAGTTGCTATATGCAAAAGTTTCCAGTGCGGTTAAGTCCACAGAATCCTACTTTTGGCATCCTTACTCCCAATAAAAATGTACAGATTTACTCCTGCCACCCCCAGAGAGCTGAAACCCGGTCTGCTGGAACTCGGAGTGATGCACGTTGACAGAAGAGGAAAGCACTGAGCTCTCAAACTCACCAAAAGGAACTGAGCAAAAAAACAAAAAGACTTTTTTTTTTTTTAAGAGTCCGGCAGCTCCATATTGTCATTTACTTATTGGATGAGATGTTAGTGATTGCTCTCCAGGGCACCTGTATATCTACCACAAGTGGATTAACACTTCCCAATTGTGCATTTATGGGCAATTCTTCTGCCCTGACCATGATGACGCTGGCAGGACATCAGCATTCATAGAATCATGGAATCACCAGGTTGGAAGAGACCCATCGGATCATCGAGTCCGACCATTCCCATCAAACACTAAACCATGTCCCTCAGAACCTCGTCTACCCGCCCCTTAAACACCTCTAGGGAAGGTGACTCAACCATCTCCCTGGGNATTTTTACCACACGTCACCAAAGGGATTCACCAATCACTTTTCAAACACCATCATCCAAATCAGGGCAAGGTCGTGGGGCTGCAGACGTGTTTGCTGCAGCAGCCAGGTCAGCAAAATTGCATAACACGGATTTGGCTTCTCTGACTCAGCTGAAGCTCAGGCGAGAAGGGGATTAGTGACTTCATCTCACCTCTCTTTAATGGAAAAAAACACACATGTGTATATACATATATGTATATTTATGTAATTCATGGTGGCATTATATTTAGAAAGATATGGCTAAGCAAGAGGCTCATAACAAAAGGCAGTGTTAAGGGGTTTGCTTGTTTTCAAGGAATGGGTTTTACTATAGCTTAAAATGTTCGGACCGACCTGAATGCTATGACACGAAACACAATTTGTGATGTTCAACCATAAAAAGATCACCCTAAAGACTATAAGAAAGGACTAAATGTGGGTTCAGACTTTGAATCATTCAGGATCTGAATCACAGAATCATAGAAAAACCAGGTTGGAAGAGACCCACCAGATCATCGAGTCCAACCATTCCTATCAAACACTAAACCATGTCCCTCAGCACCTCGTCCACCCGTGCCTTAAACCCCTCCAGGGAAGGTGACTCAACCACCTCCCTGGGCAGCCTCTGCCAATGCCCAATCACCCTTTCTGTGAAAATTATTTTCCTGATGTTCAGTCTAAACCTCTCCTGGTGGAGCTTGAGGCCATTCCCTCTCGTCCTGTCCCCTGTCACTTGGGAGAAGAGCCCATTACCCTCCTCTCTACAACCTCCTTTCAGATACAACATTATCTGAGGCACATTAGCATGTAAAACTTGGGGTACCAAATCAACAGAATGCGGCAGGATGAGAGGGAACAGCCTCAGGTTGCGCCAGAAGAGGGTCAGATTAGACTTTAGGGTTATCAGCCACTGGCAGAGGCTGCCCAGGGAGGTGGTGGAGTCACCATCATTGGAGGTGTTTAAAAGACAGGTAGGTGAAGAGCTTAAAGATCTGGTTTAGTAGTGGACAGGTGTACAGTTGGACTCCAGGATCTCAAAGGTCTTATCCAACCAAGTGATTCTATTTAACCACTTTTCGAGGGGTAAAACGTAGCCCACAGTGCTGTTTCAGCTTTATCGAGTCCAACTAGAAAATTAAAGCATATTAAGAAGGAAATGCAAAACACAATTATGAATTTTTAGCATGGAGCCGTGTGCAAAGGAAACACGGGGTTTTCTGTTTCCCAAAATCACGGCAATCCCAGCTACAGATACGCTCAAGTAAATCACAAGAGCAGAGGAAAGCCCTGCCAGACTATTCACCTCCTCCCAGATAGAGCTGCATACGCCCCATGAGTTTTTCTGCTTAAGCCCTTCCTTACCAAGACGTAGGAAAATCTTATTTATACAAAGAAGATTCCCAAAATAAAGTGGGAAATCAACTGAAAAATCCCTTTTTCCAGCATAGTTCCACATGGGAATGCTTCCCGTCATATTCTCATAGTAAAAACTCACATAACACAGCGCCACATGACTCAATGTGATCACAAGGCAGACACTTTGGAATCTCTAAATATATGCATTTTGCCTAAAAATCCATGACTGAACAGAAAGCTGTGAAATTCCTCTCATCTTGACACTAACGCCGTCTGCTTCGGTTTCAGCCCCAGTGTCTATGAAGTGAGAAACCAAGATTTAAGCTCCCTTACACATCTCTTCCCTTTCGCATCTCTTCCCTTTCACATCTCTCTCCATCCAACCTTAATTTCCCAGCTTAAAGTAATGTTAAAAAAAAATATTACAGATCACCTTAACATCCACAAAAATATAAACCTTTGCAAAAAGAACCTTAGGGCCACCGAACCCAAGCATATAAATTGTTACTTGATTATTTACCCGTTAACAATGCATCATGAACCTTGCAAATGCTGACGGACAAGATAGGAATAAGGACTCAAAAGGCTCAGTTCAAAAATTAGACCAGAACGAGTATTTTGAGTATTGTATGGAAAAACTTGCAGAAAAAAACCCACAATACTGATTGTTTTTAAAACTATATAAAACTGCATTGTTGGATTATAAAACTAAAGGAACTAAGCCCTGTAGAAAAGGAACAGGCTGCCCAGGGAGGGGGTTGATTCACCTTCCCTGGAGGGGTTTAAGGGATAGGTAGACGAGGTGCTGAGGGACATGGTTTAATGTTTGATGGGAATGGTTGGACTTGATGATCCAGTGGGTCTCTTCCAACCTGGTTGTTCTATGATTCTATGACTCTATACACAGGGATCCTAAAATCCATCTTGGGGAGCTTAGGAATGCTTTTTTTAACAAGGATGGAAATGGAAGCCAGGCATGGTGAAATCTCTCCACCCAGGAGAGACCCACCCAGGTTCTTTCCGGAGAAGGAATAATCGTTAATTCAGCAAATGCAGGTTGGCATCGTGAACCAGCCCCCCTTCCCCCACCCTATTCAGCAGAAATATCCCAGCACAATTTCATAATTCAAATGAGTTCAGTATGACAAATCCTCTTTATGGGAAATATCTAATTATTTAGAGAGTTACCAAATGAACAAGACCAATGTCTGGCTGGTTTGGTGCTGGTGCTTATGTGCTGCAGATGATGTGGATGCCTTGAGTTCCTGACATCCAAAAGAAGATGCTGAAGCTGAGTATGTCTACACTTTCATTTATGAACACGGATTTTTGCTTGTTCTCAATTTAAGCAGAAAAGGAATTTATAGTTGCAGCTATATATACATGTATATAAAATATAAGTATAAAGTATATATATTTTTAATAACGTGACCCCAGACACAGTATGTATAAACATGTATCTGCATGCTCTGCAAATACACAGTCTATAAAGAGGTTTATAAGCTGCTTTATTTTAATGACACTGTCTGGCAATGCAGGGGTTCTGACAAAGCGCCTTCTCCTGCATTTCTTCTGCTGCCCAGTTTTAAGTTGCAAAACCACTTACGGAGCATTGGTAGACGTCTTTGAAACAAAGGTGCTCCTTGAGATGGTCTTCTCATAGAATCATAGAATCGCCAGGTTGGAAGACACCCACCGGATCATCGAGCCCAACCATTCCTATCAAACACTAAACCATGTCCCTCAGCACCTCATCTACTCATGCCTTAAACACCTCCAGGGAAGGTGAATCAACCACCTCCCTGGGCAGCATCTGACACTGCCCAATGACCCTTGACGTGAAATATTTTTTCCTGATGTCCAGCCTGAACCTCCCCTGGCAGAGCTTGAGGCCATTCCCCCTTGTCCTGTCCCCTGTCCCTTGGGAGAAGAGCCCAGCTCCCTCCTCTCCACAACCTCCTCTCAGGNTCACTCACAGCCCCATCCAACCTGCCCTTGAACATCTCCAGGGATGGGACAGCCACCACTGCTCTGGACAACCTGGGCCAGCGCCCTCAAAGGAAAACATTTCTTCCTAAGATCTCACCTCAATTATCGCATCC
Source organism: Piaya cayana (assembly GCA_013389865.1). Lineage (NCBI taxonomy): Eukaryota > Metazoa > Chordata > Aves > Cuculiformes > Coccyzidae > Piaya > Piaya cayana. The sequence continues at coordinate 5,487 of WAAB01003718.1, forward strand.
TGTAAGCAATCAGCACTTTTTTTTTAACTAACTCACTACCACTGTGATGAACAAATTGTTTTAATGCTGATGTCTTAGTCCAGCCTGTCATACTCCTCCACCTATTACACAGAACTAGTAAAAACTGCAGACCTCCATAAATATTTACAGAGCTTTCGATGGCTGAGCAAACATTTCATATGACAAGTTATCTTCATGAAATTCAGTTTTTCTCTACAAGGAGGTTGAGGTTTGCTGGCTGGGATCATGCTCACCAGGGATCATGCCAGAAAACAGACTTTGCTCAACACCTGAGCTCATGCCAGATGATCGCGCTCCAAAGAGTAGTTTTTTTAATTCATCTTGACCTCGGTTATTCACCAGGGTTGTTTTTTTTTTTAAAGAGTAAAAGAATGTCCTCAAAACTGAGGTTTGGCAGGTAAACAAAAGGTAGAAAATAGGGTAGACAGGAACTTTTAACAGCAACGCCTGTGGAATAGAAAGCAAGGGAACGACTGCTCAATCTTTGCAAAGCATCACCTGAAAGCAGGGGAAGGTGGAAGAATGCCTTGCCGCTGGAAATAGCATTGTCTTCAGACAGAAAGTTTAAAAAAAAAAAAGATTTGCAATGCACGTCATATTAGATTTCACCAAGGGGGAAAAAAAATGAATAGAAAGGTTAAAATAATCCCACGCGCAAATTCTACTATGATTTTAAGAAAAAACTTGTTGATTGCTTGCACTCATCATTTCTTCTAGTTGAAATGTCCAAACGTTTCAGCAACCTGGCTCTACCCTCCAGCAAGCTTTGGCTTACAAGCAGCCTATCTCCAGATGCCAAGGAGGACCCCTACTCTTTGGATACGCATCACCCATAACCCCACTTGTTTTTCAGCCACGAAGGCATCAAATAAACCCTTGTAAAACCACAAATACCTCAGATAAATTCACAACTCAGGGCAATGTAACTTATTTTTCCCATCTTGAAATACAATATTGACTACTGAACCTTCATCTGCGGGCTGGCAACTAACATTAAAAGCAGCTTAATCTTTGAGCCAGCAGAGTAGGATGAATATTGCTAAATCCCAAGATCTGATTATGTACCACAAGTTCTCTTTCCATCAAATTCACTCCTCTACACACATACAAGTCCAGTGAGAGTAAGAGTAAATTATTAAACGTTTAGCAAAAAAGACTAGCACTCATTATTTACATTTATAGAAAACAAACTCTGTAGAGATGGCTGCATTTTCCACCAGCAGAGCTTGCAACGCTCCAGTCCTAGACAGACGACGTGCTCTGGCACTAAGAATTGGAACAAGCCCTTCGCAGTCGATGCCTTCGCAACCGTTCCTCTCATCCTTACAGCAAATACGGATTTTAATGACTTCATGCAGTTGACGGATTTATAGGAGGAAGCTAATTAGGTCACCGGTTGTACATCAGTCCAAAGAGAATTAGATTGCTGCAATCAGGATCTCCAGGCTCAGGGAGAAGTGCTGACCTGCTAAGAAATCCCAGCCCAAGCCCGGGAATTCCCTTATGGATGCTGACAACTTGGATTGCTCCTGCAAAGCCGATGGAGGCTGCCAAATCCTGAGTGCTTCGAAATCCCACCCCACTGAGGTATCGTCTCTCCCTCCAGCTTTCAAGAAGGGTCTTGCCTCCTTAAGTCCCTTTTCAAAAGTCTATGAGAAGCCAACAGCTAAACTGGCTTAGCAAGAGTCTCCTAGCTTGCACTTTTCTGGTGGCTCAGAGTAAAACAGATCCGTTTGTAGAAATACAGTCAGGTTTGGGTTTTAGGTTAACTGCTTCGAGCATCTATTGAGTAGGGTGCATCGGCACTGAATAACTGAAATAAAATAGGTTTTAGCAGCTCTTCTCCACTTTTTTGACTTTAAGAGGGAGGTAAGAGAAAAGCATCAGACTCTAGAGCAAGCGTCCCCCATATGATCCATTCAGGGCTACATTACTTATTTTTTACCATCCTTGTATTCAAGCAGATTTCTCTTTATGACTTTTCAGGTCTATTATAACGCCACAGAGGGGAAAAAAAATGAAACCATCAGGGTTTCTGGGAAGGGCTGGTTTAATTCTCATCTCAGCTGGACTCAGGCTGCAAAGTGCAGCTCATCAAATTCCAGCTCTACCAAAACCAATGATAAGGAGGGATTTCTCCTGACCTCACCCAAGAATAATTTCACCTGAAGGGAGGGCATGCAGACTGGTATTTTAAAAATATGTATTTGGAAGGTCTATAATATATTTACTGTGCTATAGAGCCCAATTATATGTTATGCATCCATGAAACATGTACTTTAGCAGTTTTCTTGTCCCGCTTGTTGTTAAGATAGCAAATGATGTTTGGAGAAGCCTCCTCCCATCCTAATTAACAGACTATGTCATCTTGTCATACATGTTATCTGCTAAATTGTGGCCTGTATTTTTGTTATTGATCTTACAACACACTGTGTGTCGCTTTCCAGCCTCAGATCTAAAGCAAAGGTTGAAGTTCGACCTTCCCTGACCTGTCACGGCTACCAGAAGTTTTAAGTGTCTTGAGTTTGACCTTGCAGAATATGTACAAGAGTGACACTTCCTCTCCCTCCCCACAAATTAACACTGGAAAGTAAAAAAACACCAGGCTGGTATTTCCACCAGATGCCAAAAAAAGTAAATTTTATGGGACATTAAATGACAAAGCAGAAAGTCCAGGCAAAGGCAAGAAATAAATTGCTCGCGGATGAGCCCTCTGCGCATATAACAAAGCTACAAAAGAGCAGTGGTTAAGGTCTTCACGATGTCTGAAGATACTCGTATCCCAAAACGTTCATTCAACAGCAGCAAATCTCCGACTGGATTTTATTTTATGGGTAGCAATAAGTCACGTAGTAAATCTGAAGTTAAATTTGAATAATTCAGTATATATTCCTTAAGATAAAATAATTAAAGGGATCATTTAAGAACTTCATGAGTGCCACAAACTCATATCAACAAACCCGGGCATCAGAGAGTAAGTATTTCCAGACCTACCTGCTCGAGTTTGAAGATGTGTTGGTTAAAGTAGTGCTGCAAGCGCTCGTTGGCGAAGTTAATGCAGAACTGTTCAAAACTATTATTTTCATAGTCTTCAAACCCAAAGATATCAAGTACTCCAATGGATAAAGTCTGCAGGGAAAGTAAAAACGTGGATTAAAATAAAATCACATAAAGGAAATGGATTATCCGTACACAGCCCATAATCAAAAGCACTCAAACAGAATTAAATATACTTAAGAGCACGACTTTTAATTTTTACTGGACTGTTGATAATATGCCATCTGGAAGGCTTCATGTAACTTCAGATATCTGCACAGATGGCCTTTTTCTAAAACAAAAGTCCTTTCAGAGTTGTCATTCTTTTAAAAAAAAAAAAATTAATAGACGAATTGCCATCTTTGAAGAAACCTGAACCCAGTTCCAAACTATTCCATTGGATCTAAGACAGCATTTATCCTTTGAGGGGAAAAATAGGGTTAAGGATGGGGGGAAAAGGCTTACACTGTGAAGACCGACCACAGAAACACGCCTACAAGGTGAACATAGGGTGCGCCAACTGCAAACCTTCTGAAGAAATACCTGCACAGCAGGAGATTGTATGGAAACAACGCATGGCAATGAAGGAAAATAAGTCTGGTAAGAAATAAAATAGTTTCAAATATAAAATATCTATCTTGCATGTCAGACAGATGACATAAATGCCTCCTACTGAGAAGCATAACCGGGACAGACTGATTTTTGGAAACGCTGAGTTGCTCTTGCTTTACTGAAAGGGATGTAAAATAACGCAAGCTCCTGAGAAGGGGGGGGCAAATCCATCCCCAGGGTCAGGTTCCTTCATAATTAAAAACTTAAGACAACAGAGCCGATATCTCAAGATGCTCATCAAGACATGGTTGCACCAATGTTTTCTAGGCTGGCAAAACAAGGCCAACACTGCTGTGAACTAACAGGTTGATTTGCAGCCTTCTGGCCTTATCTGTACTCGGCACTGGTGAGACCGCTCNTATTTCACAGAAAGGGTCATTTGGCACTGGAACAGGCTACCCAGGGAGGTGGTTGATTCACCTTTCCTGGAGGGGTTTAAGGTACAGGTGGACGAGGTGCTGAGGGACATGGTTTAAGGTTTGATAGCAATGGTTGGACTCGATGATCCGGTGGATCTCTTCCAACCTGGTGATTCTATGATTCATCCCTCCTTCCAAACCAAACTCACTCCCCCCATACCAGCCAGTCAAGGGGCCTGGCCACGTGGATGCTGGCCTGCAAGCAAGCACAACCCATCATTCTCTGGCTCAGACTATCCTCTCTTCTCTTAAGATGAGCAGAAACATGGACCTTTCTCTTTTGTGCAGGTACTGGTTTCCATAAAATCAAGCCCTCTGCTCATCAGATGGATTAGGCAAACCCATGGGAAGAGCAACACGGGGATATGAAAGCAAATCAACTTTACAGACACAGGGAGCCAGGGTGAAAAACAAGCTTAATTAGGTATAATACCTGCTGCAACTTCCAAACCTGTCCTGTTAAACAAGTAATTAATAATTAGTTAGAAATAAAACTCAGACCGTGTCCACCTAGCAGGCCTGTTGTCATCAGAAAAGGAGTGAGGAGTCTGAAGGACACGTGCACGGAGAGCTCCACCAGCAGCTCATTACCAAAAGACACTAGAGTCTAAACAAAACAATCTCACTTACACAGTTGCTCTGTTCATATGCTACAATTAATTAAATAGAAATATTAGGAGAGCCACAAGCTTTAGCACTAGTCCAATGAAACAAATGTCAAGCAGGGAGAAGAAACACTCCCTCCTCTGCACCTCAGAAGAACCTGAGAGCTGCCAGACACCCTGGTTTAAATTTTATTGGTCTTATCTGCACTCTGGATCTCATAGAACGACCTTCCTAAGAGCAGCCTAGGTCAGCTAGCAGAAACACAAACCCGGCTATCCACGAGTCTCTCTAGGCTGCTGTTGGGCCGTTTTCAACGGATCATGTAACATCAGAGGAAAATATTCCTTCTGTGCTCAGCTCCTGACCAGGGAGCCACCTACGGCACAGGCAGAGCTGCTGTGGGGAACGTGGCCACCAGGCTTGTGAGCTGAAGCTTTGTATGAGATGGACTTCGGCTACCAGAACTAGTGAAAATACAACTAAAAAACCCACAAGATAAAGACTCTAACCCATTTTCCCAAGAGGTTTTTGGCTACTTTATCCTTTGTCTAGTCTTTTCTTCCTATTCCAGGGCAAACACTTTGAACTGAAGAAGGTTTTCAGTGTCTCAGAAATAAAATTTAATACGAAATGGCTGAGAAAAAAAAAATTACCTCCTTTTTAGTCCTGGTTCATTTACTCTGTTGCAACAGCTATGAAATACATTTTAATGCCTGCACGCAAATATACCTCTAAAGCAAAACAGAAGAGTCACCTATAGAAAAAGAATGGCCATTTCTGTTGTAAAAGGATCCTATCAAAAATATTTTCTTTTGAAGTTGTCTTTTTATCATTCTTTGCTGACACTCAATACTAAACACACTCAGAAAAGTAAAATGCACAGAACTAAAAAAGAAAAATAAACCCCCCCATTTATCAAAAATCACTGCAGGTATCAAGCCTTGTTTACAAGATGAGGATGGTCAGTTCTGCCATGGTTTCTGCATGGGGGAAAACGGCATTTTTCTCACATCACTGCCTATGTGTATAACTCCCTAACAACCTCAAAATACCAATGTTAAGACGCGGGCTTTGCTGCAGGGTTTTGAGCCAGAGAAATCAGGGCAGAGCTCTGTGGTGAATGAGATTGTTTGCCCGCTGTTGCAGAAGGCAGCATTGCAGAGCTCCCAAAAGGAGGAGGTCAACACATGTAAGTCAGTAAAACTTTTGAAAATGAGAAATGGGGAATTTATGGCTATTCCTCTGCTTTCTAGCCAAAAGATCTCATGGTGCATATGCAAAGGGGTCATAGAATCATACAATCACCAGGTTGGAAGAGACCCACCAGATCATCGAGTCCAACCATTCCTATCAAACACTAAACCATGTCCCTCAGCACATCGTCCACCTGTCCCTTAAACACCTCCAGGGAAGGCGAATCAACCACCTCCCTGGACAGCATATTCCAATGCCCAATGACCCTTTCCGTAAAAAACTTCCTCCTAATCTCTAGCCTAAACCTCCCCTGGCAGAGCTTGAGGCCATTCCCCCTTGTCCTGTCCCCTGTCACTTGGGAGAAGAGCCCAGCTCCCTCCTCTTC
>WAAB01003721.1:0-15576 GCA_013389865.1 Piaya cayana
ACAGAAGTCTACAGTATGTAGATGCGCTATGTTTACATATGCAAATGTACACATTTAAAAACACATCTAGAGAATTGCAAAGGAGCAGGTAGATATCTCTGTGCAGAGAGTTATCAGTCTCCAGATTTAGAAAAGAGTTGCCTTACCCTAATAGGTCTAAGAGATGCTGCCTTTGTGGGTCACAGCTAGCAGCACTTATATCATCTCCTTGTCAGGTTCAGACTGTAGAACCTCTCTGGGAAAGCATCCTCCTTCCCTGGGAGCCACATAAGAGCCCAAGTTCTCGTTCGCTTACCTTGTTAAAGCTGCATTGGTCTAACTTTAAGTAAGATTAAAAAAGGATGTTCTTTTAAGTTAAAACCTCAAATATAGCTAATTCTACCCCCATTAGGATAAAACATATTTCCAAGTCAACTATCTAAAGGTTACGAGCCATCAGAATTGCCTTTGAAGTTAAAGTTCAAAAAGACAAAAGATTTTCTGTATGATTTTTGCTGAGATATTTTAAGAAACTGTTTGAGGGCAAAATAATTTCAATCGAGATCTACCCAGTAGTTTCTTACGAAACGGAACTGCCAAGATAGACTTGCATTATTATTTGGTTTTGGTTGAGATACACCGTTAGTACAAATAATACTTCTGGAATGCTAAGTATTTTAAATGGTTTTAAAAAATAAGCAGTTGTAAAGGTTTATTGTCATGAAGCTCCTGACTTTTCTAAGAATCACCAAACTATTAACAATCTTGGTAAAGCGAATTTTGGCAACCGCAGGAATTGAATCTTGAGAAATTGAAAGAAAACCACATTACTAGACAGTAATAGAGAAATGACAGTTACTTTCTCTTCTTTCAAAGACTTTTCCTCAGTGTGTTAATGTATTCCATGTCCACGAAGAGATTCCTCAGTGAATGGAAAAATATCCTCTATGGTTATGAGCTCTTATCTTCTGTTTTGCATAACCCTATTTTCCTTGATGACTCAACCTTGACTCATTTCTGATTTCTCAGAAATATCTCTGGATAAGAAGAAATCAACATTTAATTACACCCATACAATCTCATCTTCACCATGACCATTTATTTTTGGGTTTTTCTCCTTTTCAAAGAATAGCAAAATTGCTATATATGATGGAACACAAGTTATGTTTTGATAACCTAACTTCTGACACAGAATCTTCCCAGCTTTGTCAGAATAGTTAATTTATTTTTTAAAAAAGCCTGATAAATATATCTGTAAAATATTGATTAATGAAATAGATTTTTCCTTTGGATTATCTGCATATGTTTGAACTTTTTATGCCTTTATTTCTGCCCTCAGTCTTTGCCAGATGCATATATTCCTTAGGCATCTTTTTGCTTTGTCTTATTAGGGAAGGAGTGTAGCCGACACTGCTGTACATTAACAGTGACTGTGTGAGGAATTGTAACTTTCTGCTTGTTTCTGTCCTTTCTGAGTTGATAGCAGCATCTCTGCGTGACTTCATAACAATGGCATTCACATATGAAAGTGCCAATCACAGACTATGATATCACTGCGAAGCTGCTGTACAGTCATTATAAATGGTATCATCTCCCTGCTCCTACAAATAAATTACAGTTAAAGAGGAGAACAAGCAATAACCTTTATTTTACGCCCATTTTATCTTCTCTATATGATATTCTGCATATGATTTTTTTTTCCAGAGATATTTCCAGGACTCGTTGTAATTTGTCCATTGAAGGGAAAACTTTTGAGTGTAATTGAGAGAAGGGATATGAAATGATGGACTAATAATACACATAATATCACTATATTTAGGTTCTCTTGCTAATTATTGCATTGCCTGCGTTCTGTTTGATGTGGTGTGCCAAAAGGTTTGCATGAATGTTATTTAAGGGAATATTTATCGAGCAACTAAGATATCTCTGTCTCTGCAAACTAATTAACTCTGTTCTTTCTGGTTTGGGTTTTTTTTTTATTATTATTTAACACGTTATAATGTGCAACTTGTTTACAAGAGTTCTGTCCTTTACAGAACCAGTGCTTTGTGCTACTTAAAATAAAATTAGTTATTTCAGCTTTAGTTCATACGCATCTCTCTTTCACTTTCTATTTTAATTTAAAGTGAATTCTGCAAGGGAAAAGTGATGAGAGAACCGTACATGGAGGTTCCCTGTAGTCTACACTGGCAGTTTTGCTGAGTACTAGGTACAAGTCACCTTGGAGCACTTTGGAGGGGGGTTTTGTTTTTATGTTGCCTGTAACACTGCCTGGCAAAGAGTAATTTGAGACAAGAGGGTGGGCACTTGGCAACTTTTATCTTGGAGGTGACAATGCAGAAGCTGCTAATTAGCGAGCGTTGTTTGCATCAACTTGATGTAGAATTCCAGTCTTGCATGTGAAAAGTGCACAAATTTTCTTTGTGCCAAATTGGCCTCCACGTGAGGATTGGGTGGATCCAATTAGTGTCAAACAGCCCTGTATATCGTATCTGTATAAACTAGCATGATGTGCTACATGTGGCATCCCTTCCAGATGATGCACTCAACTACGAGTAGGGATGTGATAATGAACACAGAGCATACTTCTTTTATCTGAACTAATCAGAAGGTTGAATTTGTTCTGAACTAGATCACAAACTACTACAGCCACCTTTTTACTCTCTTCTTCGTGTGCCACAAGGTCTCAGCCAGCTGTGGTCCTCCTTTCTAATTTGCATTGACCAGTTATCTAGTGGATTTCTTAATACACTTCACTTCAAAATTAGATGTGTTTGCCTCATTTCTGGAAATCAGGATTATTGTTGAAAATGTAGCAGACAACTTGTTTCTTAAAAGCTCTAACAAGTGCTTGGAGAACGTCAGAAAGTACAGAGCCAACTGTTGTTTAATTTGTCACAATCCTAATATTTGTATTTTGCATTGGAGAACAAGAGGTGAGGAAGAAGAATGTGATGGTGAGATCGTTAAGGGGTGTGAACCGAGATGGATAGTGCCAGTGGGATATATGGGCTCAAATTGTAATGGAAAGATGGCAAAACAAGTACAGGGAATTTGAGACAGAAGCTGGACAGCAATATAGATTAATGGGAACAAATCCCATCACCCACAGAGGCTGAGGTGAAGCTTTGGATGGTTATTAATTGTTTAAGGAATGCTAAGCATCCTGGGAGTTTTACAATGACAAAGACAAAGAGGAATGGCAGATCAAGAGGGTCCTTTGATTAAGAATTGGTTGTGGGCTCCATAGTTAAGAAGTATAGAGAAACAAGTGGGAAATCCGTGCTGCCTGGGATCATACCATGCACAGCTCTAGACCCCAGGTCTGAGAGAACATATTGATGTCCTCTTTGCCTGTTCTGTATGATTGGATTTGGATACTTTCCCACAAAATCTCCCTTTTAATATTGATTGCCTTTTACATTGGCTCACAACCAAGGAAATAATATTTGTAACTCCAGCGTCTTTCACATGATGTTGATTATGAGTTGTATTTTATGGGAGCCTTGTGCCTTATGCATTGTGTTCAGCCTCTCCATGAACCATTACTCATTATTCAGGGAAAAAAAACCCACTTACCTTTGGTTTCAGTTAGACCTGGGTCAGGCTTCATGCCTACATCTGTAGAACCAGCTACAGAATAAGGACTAAATGAAATTGGCACTCCTAACAGCTGTCTCATTCCCTGTTCAGAAAGCAATACTCTACTAATGAATGATGGAAGTGCAATATGTTACAGCTGGACTTCCAAGTAATGTAGGACTTGTCAGCTCAAACACGGCCTCTCAGGAGGTGCCAGAGCATGTTGTAGCATGAAGATTTGTGGAAGGATTCAGAGGGAGATGGAGGATTCACAGTCAAAGATGGAAATCCATTGATCATAGAATAATAGAATCATTCATGGTTTGAGTTGGAGGGGATCTGAGAGACCATCCACTTCCAAACAGCATACATGGGCAGAAACACCTCTCACTGGATCAGATTGCTCAAAGACAAATCCACTCTGACCTCGAACACCTCCAGGAATGGGGCCGCCATGACTTCTTGGAGCAACCTGTTCCAATGCCTCATCACCCTCACAGTAAAATTTTTCTTCCTAATACTTAATCTAAATCTCCCCTCTTCCATCTTAAAACCCTTGTCCTATCCCTGCAGTTCCTGATAAAAAACCCCTTCTCGGCTTCCCCATAGCTGGGCTGTTACAGTAAAGTGGAAAGTTTTCTCTTGCAGATGAAATATTTTGAAATCAAACATTAATTAAGTGAGATATGTGATATTTATAACCTCCCATTACTTGTGTTTTGTTTGTAGCATTTAGCATAGAATATACATATTCTATGTTGCTAAGAGCTCTATTCAAATTTATAGGAAAAAAAAAATGATAGACCGAGTCTCTTTCTGTGAATCCTGATTTATCTGACTTTCAGTAAGCCCTTTGGTAGAGCTGGAGATAATCCATTACCTCTACACTTTCCTGAACATCCGAAGTCCTGAAGTGACTGAATTTTGGAAAATGAACAAGGGGAAATGTGTGACTTACATCTTATAAGCACCTTAAAACCATTATACATGCCAGTATAGAAAATGAAGGTATTTACCTTCAGTGTCGTATTCACTTCTGGTTATCCTATCTTAAAAATGACTATAGCAAGAAAAGCACCAGGAAGGACAGCTAAAAGAAAGCTTATATATATATATAAAAGGGTTAGAATCATTATATCTATTTAGTTTAGAAAGGAGACAGATGAGAGGAGTCTCATGAAGAGATATAAAATAAAGAAGTATAATAAATCGTGCTAATACTACAAATTGACCTCATGACCATGCTCTTCATTTTTGCTTTTAAAAAGCAACTCTGTTAATGCTATTAATGCAAAATTATAGCCATTTTCTCTCTCCAGAGGAACCTAGATGTTAGCAGTGGGTGGATTCATCCACATATACGTATGTAGCGGGTCATACATGCAAAATTTGCAATGCAGCGTGAGAATTTGCCATTTTATTTATATTCAGAAAATAAAGGTCTGTCTGCAGCTTAAAGGAGTTGATATCTCAGCTGAGGAATTACAACACAAATCTCACAGTATGCATGCAAGTTCTGCTGAAAGAAAAGCTTGCAAAATATTCTGTAATATTGTGTGTTTTTTCAAGTTTTTACACTTCTTGTACACTATTTTTGGGTGGAGATATAGGTTAAATCCCACCTGGGTCAAAACTTAACAAATCTGAGGAGGTTTGTATCCTACCAGTTTAATATGCAGTGCAAAAACACTTCAGAATTGACTGAGAAAATTCTTCATGGGAATAAAGGCAGCAGTAGCACTGGGGAGTTTTCATAGAATCACAGAATCATAGAATCACCAGGTTGGGAGAGACCCACCGGATCATCAAGTCCAACCATTCCCACCAATCTCTAAACCATGACCCTCAGCACCTCATCCACCCACACCTTAAACACCTCCAGGGAAGGCGAGTCAACCACCTCCCTGTTCCAGCACCTAACAACCCTTTCTGTGAAGATTTTNAGTAACCAACAGATGCTGTATTTCTGGTTTAGACGGTTAATATTCATTACTACTGTTTCTGTGTTTCAATAATTACTTCAGTCTTTATTTCACAGTTGATTTAGCCTATTCTGATGAGAATCTAGAGTAAAAGAGCACTACTGGGACTTTTGGAGACAGACTAGAGCAGCTATTCTGCCAAAGCCACAAGAAAACTCAGTAATTAGGGTTACTCAGAAAATTGTGAAAAGGCTGGGAGTGAGAGCAAAATGCTTTCCTGATAAATCTATAACACCAGGAAAAAGTTCTTTTACCAAAAAATATGGATGTTCCTCTGCTTTCTAGATTGTAAATGAATACGAGAAACTACTTGCATGAAAAGCAATTGAACTTTGAGTCTTAACATGCTTGTACACTTTGTTCCATGATTATTCGCTGTCCTGGAGAGTTGGGGAAGAAGCTATTGGGACAGAACGGCTCTCAGCACTTGTTCAGATTTGAGAGCTCTGAAGAGCTTAGCGTCCTTTCATGTGGCCCAAAGTCACTGTTTAAAAAAAAACCATTCATTGTGTTCATCCCAGAACAGAGTGTGGTGTGCAGATGAGCAGCAGTGCGAACAAGACTGAAGAAAATCCCTCAAAGCTATATCCATTTCTGTGTGAGAAATCATCTGCATATTCCTCTCTTAGAGATGGTCAGAACATTTTCCAGAACGAATGCATGTTCTGTGTTAAGAGCCTCGAGTTTTCATCCCAGTAATCCTTGTGTGTTTTCTTTACTGGAAAACCACTAATTATGTTCAACAAGAGTTTCGTGGGAAAATTTCTGTAATTTTGGGAAAGTCTTTTCTTCTCTAGCTTTGCTGGAAATAGACTGGCTAGGACAGCCTCTGTGTATGGAACGAGCTCAAAATGCAGACATGTAGTTGAATTCAGTGCCTTAAACCAAGTCAAATGAGTTACAGCAAAATATTATGTGTGATAATCTTACATTATAGATCTATGTTTGGAGAGCATCCAGACATGTCGCCTGTATTATCTTAAGAATGTTCTTGATAAGTGCTAATATTGATACCTATGCCTCTCTAAAGAGAGATATATTGATGTGAACAGGTTTTTCCAGTACGTCTCTCAATTGAAGGAGACTTAACAACCCTTTCTTCTCTGACCTTTGAAAGTAGCAGAGTGGGCAATAACCATTAGCTGATCAAATATGAGAAATGTCAGGTGTGGAATAAGTACTGACAAGGAAATATTTCATCTCTTTAAGCTCATGAACAATCACTGAAAGACCTCGGCTTCTATTAAGGCTACCTCTTTTTTTTTTTTGCTAATATTCAATAATAGGTATGATGAGTTCCCTCATGCAGCGGTACTCTACAAAGCTAAATTTGAAGCTAAAAAGAGATCAAACAGGCTAAACTATGGCATAATTCTGAGAAATTCATCACTGTTGCTTATCCAGACATTCTCATTTTCATCACACACTGCCAGGTCTCATTTAGTAATACATTTAATAATTCTAACAACCTACTTAGCTACTTTTCCTTAACATGTACTGCATAATCACTCTCAGATCATCATGTGTCACTGTAGATTCATTTCCCTTCTGTTAAGCCAAATAATTCAAGTTAATAGTGATTTTTTTTTTAAAAAAAAAAAGTAGAGTGCTTTGTACTTAAAACCTCATACAAACTACAAAGCTTTGACTAGACACTGTTTCATAAGAATTTGGTAAAAAAGAGAAACATGATGTGAGTTGAGATCAGAAGTAGATTGTGGGCATGACTCCTCTTTGTCATTATTACTTTGAGGTGTTTTACACTGGTGAAGTCCACTGGTGTCAGTGTGCTTGTTCTTTATCACACACTCCAAAAGGTCCCAATGAGCGAGTCCAGAGAAGAGTGAAGAGGCTGGTGAAGGGGCTGGAGAAACAGGCCTGATGAGGAATGGCTGGGAGAGCTGGGCTTGTTTAGCCTGGAGAAGAGGAGGCTGAGGGGAGACCTCATTGCTCTTTACAACTACCTGAAAGGAGGTTGTGGAGAGGANAATGCTCCTACCCCAGGGTAGCTCTGGGCAGAGGATGCTCTTCACCAAAACCATTGCCTGTATCCAAAATATTCACTGTGTTCTGGACAGATGAGCATTTCATCATTCCTAAGTAGTGCCAGTGCATTGGTTATGCTATAAAACCAGAAACAATCTCTATAGCAATGTGGAATTCACAGCCATGTGTAGCTCAAGATTTGACTGTATTCTGTCTTTAATGTCTGTTTATAATTTTTTAAGAAGTTTATATTGTGTAGGAAAAGCTAATTAAAAGTCCGTCCTTCTTCGTAAAGTCTGACTCCAGCTGTTCTCCGTAAAGCAGCTGGTGAACTTCCATAAATAGTCCACCAAAGATTAACCCTGACAAACACAGGCTTTTGGGGATGGAAGGCATCATTCCAGCATAGAAAGTTCAGTATTAACAATTAATCTGCTAATAGAGAGAGGGATTATATTAGGATCTGAGTGGAGTACTGAGACCTGAGCCTGTTTGGGGTTTTGGAGCCTTTTGGAACAGGCTTTGAGCTGCTGTAGATCCTGAAGTGGCTGTTTCTACATTCAGCATCAGGAGCGCAAAAACCAGACTGTAGAGTTCTTGGATTTTCTTGCTTTAGATATCTAAAAGGTGGATGGATGAACGCGACACAACTGCTCTGCAAAAATTAAAACTGACCCCAGAGAAAGGAACTCAAAAGAATAAACTCCCAGACTTTCCCATCAGATTTGGTGACGGTTACCCATCAGCTTTCAGGCACATTTTTCATTTCCCGCAACTGTAAACTTGGCACTGTTGTAGATCAGGATCGCTATGCACTTAAAACACAATAATGTAAATTCAAATTGATTCTGCATTCTGCGCAGAGGAGAGGGGCCTCGCCAGAAGCAATATAAACTAAAGGTCTTTGGGGTACCAGTTTAGGTTCAGGTTTGGCACCAGAAAGACCAGAGAAGCGGGCAGTAAAAATGAACAGTAACATGAGGATATTTTAATAACGGCTGCTCTGTTTTCTTTCTTGGTGCACTCTTATTTTATTCGCACTTTTGTAGTTTCATCTTGATGACATGGCTATTATTTTATGGCAGTTTCAAGCAGTTAATTAATGAACTGCACACATGTGACATGACACCACCTTGCCCAATTATCTCTGGCATCTATTTTTATGGTACAAAGCACTGCTGCGTTGTGAATTATCTTAGATTGTAAATTGGCTCTGGAAGCTGTTATTTTAATAGCCAAAACAATACAAGAGCAGTGCTTGATGGCTGACAAGCAGCAATGACAAATTGCCATGCATGATCTCATGAAACCCACTAAAGGACTTGGAGACGTTTGATAATGCTTTTCTGTTCTTTAGACGTAAATATCTCTCTTGTTAAATCCACGACATCTTATGAAGTCCTTTAAAAAACAGATTGCTGTATTGCTGACAACCTGCAAATGACTGAGCAGAAGAGAATTAAGAAGAAAATGTACAACACAATTTTGGACTGTTTTTTTCTCGGGGTCTTTTTGCTGGTAATAGCAGAACAAAATCATTGTTGTGTATCTACTGGAAATTAAACATGAAGTAAAGACAAACGTTTTAAGATTAAGTTGTTTCTGGCACTGTGTTGTCCCACTTGTAAAGGCAAATGCACAATATTGACAGGTAACCTGGGCAAAGTTCAAGTCCTGATGTCCCCTATCTGCACTCAAAAAGGGAGAACTGGAGGGACAATGGAGGTGTAAGTCAATCTTACCCTCTTGATTACATCAGAAGTGAGCTATGACTAGTAGATGTGGTGTTGTGTTTCATTTTTTCTTTTTTTCTCAATATATATTCTTCTCTGTATTTTTTTTTTTAAGAATCATTGTGCCTTTGTTATCACAGATGACTACAATGTCCTGTCAGGCTCATATACAAACACTAATTTTGCTCCGTTCATCAGACCTGGATTTTTCTTGAAATTCACCCTACATCTGACAGAAATATTGCTTTCTCCAGATTTCTTCCTTCAAGACTGCACAGCTTGAAGTCAAAAATCTTCCTCCAAAATAAAGCTACAGCAGAAAATTTGGTCCGCTTTGGCGAAAGCCTAAATTCCAGGTGTTTTGAACACTTTCAACATGATCCATACTTATGTGACCAGAACGAACCCTCACTTTCAAATTGCATATGATATCAATGAAATATGTGATCTAAATTTTATTATTTTCATGTGTTATGCTACAAATCATAGAATCATAGAATCATAGAATAACCAGGTTGGAAGAGACCCACCGAATCATCGAGTCCAACCGTTCAAATACATCAGTCACTTACTGTGGATATTCAAAGAAAAGTTCCTTCATGTAAACTTGATGAGAATATTTCCCAACTATTAAATACATCTTAGTTTTGACACAGAATAACAAATTCTGTTCCCACAACTTTATTCTACAAGCCAAGATGTATGCTTATAAAAATTAATTTGAAATATCTTCACAAATTGCTAATTATATGTAAGAATATAGAAATAGCTTATAGCTAAAGAATGAATTCCTCTTTGCACAAAATGCAGAGGAAACTCTGTCTCTCACAAATATATCTTCCCTGCACAAATATAAACAGTTGTTAGGATACATTTATATACAAAAGATAAATGAAAATAATTTTTTTTTAGTGGAGAACACAATTCTTTAACATTATTCTGTACTTGGATATGTTGGTGTAGAAGAAAAAGCAGTATTATAGAGGCAAACACCTATTCACTAAAACTAGCAATAGGTACAGAAAAATTTCTGTAGTTTGAGAGTGGTTTGGGACTCATTTTGAATAAGAAGCCAGAAGTTCAGATGCATTCCCTATTCTTCTAATTTTTGTTCTGTACCACAGGAGCTTCTTTAATTCATACCCATTAGATTTTCTAGACCTTTTTTCCCAGGTCCATGACAGTCCCTCACTGCCTTTTTAACATTTCACAAGACTTTCATGATCTACTCGTATTGTTTTCTTTCTATTTTAGGCTGTTTTTACAGCTCCCATTACAGCAGTATCTGAGCAGTTCATATTCTCCACCGCGCTCATCCTTAAAATACCCAAGTGTAACTGCATGAGGAGCGGGGGAAGTACTATCATCCCCATTTTGTAGCTCAATGAGTGAAAAAAGAAAGACTCAGCCTGTATCTGCCAGGTATTTAGGTAGCTAATTCCCTTTGAAATCAGTGAGAGTTAGGTACCTACTGCGATGGAAGGAAAGCTGGAACCAGATCTAAAAAAAAAAACCTGCTCATTAAAACATTTCTTATATCATTAATTCTTTAAACCAGATAGTTTCTGCTCCCTTTTTATATTTGCCCATCGCTCTCAAGAATATTTTGTGAAGACGTTTCTCACCTGCCTATCTTACATATACATGAATAACTACTGAGCTAGAGCTATTTCTTTTCAATGTTTTGTGCGCCTTTTGGGATGCATGAAGTGATAAACTGAACTAAAACAATGAGGAAAGTAGCTATGGGAGCTCCAGAGCCTCACCAAAGAGATACTGCTGCTTTTTGTTACTTTTTCACAAAGGAGATCTTAAAAGTCTAGAAGAAGGGGAGCAATGGCTCCTGAAACTGGAAAAAAATGACACTGGAATGGAAACCTTGTAGGTAATTTTGAAACTGAGTGGAAGAGAAATCACCGTGTAATTCACAGTGCACCATATAGTTCTCTCTAGCAATCACCTGATTTTGGTAAGTGTGCTAAATTAACACTTTGTAGAGTTTACTTCATGACAAATGAGAAAGAATACAAACTATAGAGATGTGCGTACTGACCAGAAATAAAGGGAAGTGAAGCTTTTGAATAAAAGCATCTTCGTATTATTCGACACTCCTAAACAATGGGTTATGCAGAAAATACTTTGGCACAAAGCTAATTATGCCATTCTTCAAAGAAACCTTTGAGAAGAAATAAACACACGCATGACTGGAAGCACTTTGGAAAAAAAAAATCAGACTATTTCCATAGTCGTGGTTGTAATGTAACTGTTTTAAAATAGCAGAAATAATACACAGCACAAATGCAACACATCTGCTCAGACATCTCTGCTTTTCAGCATGTTAAAGCAATTCAGATGCTCTAAATTATGACTTATTGTTGTGCTTGGGCTCTGTTAAACAAGCCCCTTGATACCTAAAAGTAGGAAGTCTGTTTGAGCCTTAGAGATTTTGGTTTTAGGTCTATAGTACATTTAGCCTCACCATAGAGGGTATTTTGAAATTTTATTTCTCTCTTTTGAAGACACTTAGAATACTTTACTGTTACCTTCTTCACAATTCCTGATAGAATCACTACATGCTAATGCCAGAGATGCTGGATGGACAACTTAAAACCAGAAAGCAGCAAAGTGTTAAATATCTAATACAAAAATAAATAAAAGGTTAGGACAGTGCAGTCTTTTTTTTTTATTCTCCCACACAATTTTGGAATCAAAGAATAACATATAGATCTTATATTATCTCTCTGATTATTTCTATTCTCAAGTCCTGTTTATCCAACCAAGCATCAAATGCAGCAATGATGAATTTTAATCTTCCTACATTTGCTTAAACCACTTTGCAGCCATTCAGACAAAGCAAGCCAACTTCAGAGCTAAAGAAAACGTTCCAGTTAGACATGAATTAAGCAGGTAGAATTATGAGAGATGCTAAGTAAAGACTTGAGGTGATTTTATTGTAGATGGATGAAGCCATTGTTAGTAGTAAGTTCAAAATGAGGAATTAGTGATGAGGGGCTAGGAAAAATGAGACTAAGAAATAGACACCAAGTAATATAGAACTAGATAAAGTTCCAGCTAGTGCACAAACTGTCAGAGAAGTCTTACTTTGAACAAAGAAGGAGAAAGTAAGCACATAGGAGAGAAAAAAAACCTCACAACCTTCTTTAAGTCTTTGGAAAATGTTAGAAGTCATTGATTCAAGATTATTCAAGTTCATACACAGAAGAGCTTAGATAAGATCAACTGGATAAAAACTGTGATATTTGTCATTTCTAATTCCAGTAATTAAGTGCTGTTCTAATTCTACTTGAGAAGGCCTCTGTGGGATTATAATAATGGCATAATGATGGAAACAAAGACAAAGAAAGGATCAGAAATGCTACAAAAAGAAAGGATATTGAAAAATTCATGACACAGAGGCAGCGACTGCCCTTAAAAGGTTAACTTTTGCTAACAGTTGCTGTAACAGTGGTATGCAAGACTTCTTTTTTCCCTATGTATTTTCCAAAAATTATTATATTATTTTTTAAATGGTTGCTTTTAAGGGAGATTTATTGTTTGCATCAAACCGTTGTGATTTACAGAGAATAAACCTACCAGTTTTGAAAAGCAGAGGAAGAGAGAAAGAAAGAGAGGGAAAAAGATAAAAGTGATCTACTTCACAATTCACATAATATTAGGACAAGTATCAGAGTCGTATGATCTAACATTCAGGTCAGAATTTCACAAAGCAAGGAGTTAGACCTCAGTGACCTGCTCTGTAGGTGACCCTGCTTGCTGTTTATACCCTTTCTTGGTGGTCCTGACATGAACATAATGTATTCAAGACTGAGTAAGCCCAATAGGAGAGTGGGAAAGCCCTAAATTGCAGATATTCTTGCTTATTAGAGTGGGTGAATGTCACTCAGTGGAAGAGTGACATTCCTGTGCTTATTGTAAGGAGAGAGCTTCGCTCCTCCACGTTCTTTCACCACAACAGATTTAGGTTCATCTCGGGGCGGAACGGGGAATTCTAGAAATCTCAGAGACTTTGGCAAGCAGGAGAATAATTTTCCTTGCCAAGCCTGGCGTAGAAAGGAATCAGACTTTTGTTTGCCTCTGAGGATCTCTGGAATGGAACTCTCCTCCCTTCAGACCCTGAAAGTCACATTGCTTCCCACCATCACGCTGCTGGGAAATTTTATTATATGTAAATTTCCATCATTCTTATTCCACTTTCTTCCTTTCACTTCGTCCAAGTTATTTTGCCATCTCCACGCTGAACCATTACTCAATGTCCCACAGAGGGTATAATGCACAGTCCTTATTAAGATACACATGTTCATGGAATAACCCAAAGCTCATTAAAAAGATAAACCTATATTAGAGTATTTGGTGCTATTCTCAGAGCATACACAAAATATGGAGCAAATATTGTACTTATAATTGCATTTTAATTGAGCTGTATCTGGTATAAAAAGATAGTTGCATATGGACTGTCAACCTGAATCATATTTTAAGGTACATCTTTTAATTTTACGGCTTTTATTGTTACTATTACAGTTTCAGAAAATTTCCCCACAGCTGTTTTTATTTTGTAAAAATCATTCATCCCATGAGCATGACTGGAGCTGTGTGCAGTATATATAAATCCTTATGATCATTAAACACGTGTAGTTAAGGACTGTTGTGCATCCATACATGCTTCATTTTCTTGCTTTGTGCTTAATTTCTCAGCGACTCTCGTTATTTCTATATATAAGCTGTAGCGCGAAAGGGAATTCTACAATCATCAAATGGCTCCATGTGATCCTGTTTGCTGCCCCTCCTGTTGTTTAAAACTTTTTTTGAATTTTTTTTTTTTAATCGACTTAACAGTGATTTTGGCTCAAAATCTAGGTAAGTTGCTTCTTCCTCATCACTTTCTCCAGGCAGCTGGTCCCTAGTGGCAATAGTTCTGTCCCACTACTACAGCTGGTCCATCGCTCTCACACAGTCTCTGACAGGTCTCCGATTCCTAAATGCAAGTTGCCTTTGCTTCTTGCACAGTCTCTGGTACTGTCACCTTTTCCTTCCTTTAGCAGAATCCCTAGTACTTTTCTCTTTCCTCCTGCTGCTCTCCCAACTACATTCTCCCTGCTCTCCTGGTTTTTGTTCCAGTTCCTCTGCTCATATAAACACCCTGGGCTTCCTTCCTGCACTGTTTTTTTTCCCCTGAACAATCTTGGTTATTCTTCACTTCTTCCCAGGCTCTCACTTACTTGTCTCCCCTTCCTAGAATCCCTGTTATTTGACGATCCTCAGGCTGAAACCGATTTTGACATACAAAGGATCACATTTTCTAAGCAATAGCATGTCAGAGGACCTAAAGTTTATTCAGTTTCACATGAAAACCAAGTGAAACAGCAATTTTTTTCCCCCTGATTTCAGTGCAGAACTACAAAGCACTCCTAAAATTTTCCCCAAAGTGAGGGTAATGAAAAGAAGCAAACCTTTCTGTGAATGTAGCCTGAATTGATACTGAATGCAGGTAATTTTGTGTTCTTTCAGATTTTGCAGAAAATACTTTGCAGAGCTCTCCTTGATTATTTTCTTTTTCACAAGCATAGTCATTCCAGCCTGAAAAAAAGCACTTCCACTTGGCTTAGGCTTCACTAATTTAGCAATTAACATTTAACAGCCAGATTGTTTTCCCAAGCCCAAGGGCACCAGTGCAAGAAAATATCTCCTGATCTATAACCTCATTGCAATCTCAGAGCTCCTAAAACCTAACTTTTTTGTTCTAATCATTTTTGCTGATGCAGGAGCCAGTCATAACTATACTGCAAGTAGCAAAAAAATCTACAAAATACTCTCTAGTCAGACGGCATTTATTGTGCTGTAATTTGTTCTAAGACAATAGGGAAGATGCAAATTCTAGACAGGCATATTAATCTGTAGGTCAAACAATAACAAAATATTGAAAAACTGTCTTAATGATTTTTTACATTGTGGTGGAAAAGCATCTAATTCCATAGAGGGGTGCTGGCGATGTCATAAACCAGGAGAATAAAGCTGAGAGGTTTATTAATGCCACCAAGGCGCCCAAATAGAATTTGTTTTATATCGTGTACAACTGTATAGGTGTTTATTATTTATAACACATTCTTCTTTTTTAAAGGTCTCCATTCTAAGCCCTCTTCTGATGCTCCATATCTTGCTTTTCCCCGTTGGTTTTAAACAGCAATTGTAGTCCAGATGCAGCTTTAAATGGTGCTGCGTTAGCTGCTACCTTTCACTTTTTATTACAAAATTTAGTCTATTATACCAGCAGTATTTTTCATTGAAAAGTAAAAGTT
>WAAB01003722.1:0-12838 GCA_013389865.1 Piaya cayana
TCACCTTCCCTGGAGCGGTCTAAGGGACAGGTGGACCAGGCCCTGAGGGACATGGTTTCGTGTTTGATAGGAATGGTTTGACTTGATGATCTGATGGGTGTTTTCCAACCTGGTGATTTTATGATTCTATGAATTTCTTGTTCTTCTCAGGTCTTTGTTTTCCATTGTTCATACAGAGCTTCCACAATCAGCTCCCAGGGCAAGGAAGCGGTCTGCATCCGTATTTACCTGCTCCATTGAAGAATGCAGCTTCTGGAGCAGCTTGTAACACCATCTGATAGCTCCACTTACACAGCTCACGGAGCAAGGATGCTGGAAGTGACAGTAGAAATTCATTGCTGCCTATCCTAGGAGAATCACTGCAGGGGGAAAATCCTAGACAATTGCTGCTGTAAGGGCAGGCTTTGTGAGGTGAAATAAATCAATGAATAATTATTGCCTGTGACGGCAGCGGCAGCCAGCAGCACAGCTATGAGGGTGAGGCAGAGTACACGCTAATAGGCTGGGGGAATCCTGTCTTGACAGTTTTCATCCTGCTCCATTTCTTTTAGCAAACGCGATGCATCTGTTTGCCTCCAGACAAAGCAAACAGCCGCGCTGCAGCGGGTCACATTGCGACTTCACGTGGGTAAACTGAAGTACTCTGAAGCAATATGTATTTATCCAGCGAAAGGGCACCCAAGAAAACATGTGCTAAGGTTAGCTCGTAAATGCCACGGACAAGGACTGTCTCAACAGTAAGTCAGCAAAACAGGAAATGCCAACTGCAATTGTCAAGGTGCACCAAAACACGGTGGTAAACACTCGAGCCAAAATAAAATGACCTATTCGTATATAGCCTCCATCTCCGTTTCCTTCATCAAAAAACATCTGTATAATTTCTGGAGTTGCCTTTTTTTTAATTCTTTTTTTCCCCTGCACTTTGCAATACTGCTTACCACAATAATTTCAACCAAGTTCTGGAATCCTCAGCATAAGAAGGATGTTGAGGCTCTGGAGCGAGTCCAGAGAAGAGCAACGAAGCTGGGGAAGGGGCTGGAGAACAGGCCTGATGAGGAACGGCTGAGAGAGCTGAGGGTGTTTATCCTGGAGAAGAGGAGGCTGAGAGGAGACCTCATTGCTCTCTGCAACTACCTGAAAGGAGGTTGTGGAGAGGAGGGCAATGGCCTCTTCTCCCAAGTGACAGGGAACAGGACGNAGAGGAGGCTCCAAGGAGACCTTATAGCAACCTTCTAGTACCTGAAGGGGCCTCCAAGAAAGCTGGAAAGGGAGTGTTCACAAAGGCTTGTGGTGATAAGATAAAGGGCAATGGGTATAGGCTGGAGAGGGGCAGATTAAAGCTGGACATAAGGAGGAATTTCTTGATGATGAGAGTGGTGAGACACTGGCACAAGTTGCTCAGGGAAACTGTGGCCGCCCCCATCCCTGGAGGTGTTGAAGGCCAGGTTGGATGGGGCCTTGGGCAACCTGATCTAGTGGGACACATCCCTGCCCATGTCAGGGGGGTTGGAACTGGATGATCTGCAAGGTCCCTTCCAACCGAAACTGTTCTGTGGTTCTATGAAATATTCAGGGTTGACTGCTAGGATTTGCTTCACTCCTGACTCTCCCAGGAAAAAGCGAGAGCACACATCAGGAATCCTTTCTGTCTGCAGCATCTTATCTTACATATACTGGCTAATAGGATCTATCAGTTCTCTCTTATTCACATATATAATGGCAGGGTGCTTGGTTTGAAATTTCCATTTTGCTGCATGCCAGCCACGGATTTCAAGGAAATCAAGCTGTTTAGCTTTTATACTCCTTGGTAGCCCAGGTACAAAAAGCTATTTCTCCAACGTCACTTTAGTTGATTAAGCAAAATGCACACATTTTCCAGATTTCTTGCTTGCTAATAAAGTGTGAAAGGCTGCATGTCTTTGTAATTAAGCCTGTATATATTGCTTAGTAGTTACATAAAGTCATATTTTCAATGAATGAAGAAATGCTATTTGATCTCAGAGGTCTTTTCCAACCTGGCAATTCCATGATTCTGTTCAGCCCTCCCTTCCATCACCCGGGAATCACAGAGTGAGGGGTTTTCCTGCTGCTCCGAGGTCTCATGTGAGTGGGATGAGGGGCAGGGAGCTGGTGAGTGGAAATCTTGTTGGGGGTGAATGAAGAAGAATTGGTTACGCTGAGGGTGGTGAAACACTGGTGCAGGTTGTCTAGAGAAGTTGTGGATGCCCCATCCCTGGAAACATCCAAGATCAGGTTGGATGGTGCTCTGAGCAATCAGTTTGAGTTCCCTTCATGGTCCCTTCCCAAACTGTTCTGTGTTTCAGCCTGGTCTAGTGGGAGGTGTCCCTGCCCATACAGGGGGGTTGGAACTGACTGATCTTTAAGGTCCTTTCCAACCCAAACCATTCTACGATTCCACGATTCTATGACATTATCATTGAATTTATTACAGACATTAAATGATAAGAAAGGGAGCTATATCTCTCTTTTCTTCATATAATTCTTTCTGTAAGTGTATGCGTTATATATGTTTTGTAGATTTCATCCCTTTTTGGAAGAGCTTTTAAGCTTTCTCTGTAATATTTATGGTTTCTGTTGGATAAGTCTGAAGTTGTTGTTGACCTCAACAGAGACTGTTTCTACTTTGAGACCTAGACGCATCCTGCCTAGCTTGTGGCAATGAAGTTCTTAAGCTGGGAACTCAGCTTTACTCTTTCTTTAATTCCTGAAAAGGAACATGCAACCTGAAAAAAATGGTAAAGATATATGTAAAATCAAATGAAGAAGGGTGTGTGACTTCCATTTACAGTAGAGCAAAACTAGGGAAAATCTCCTCTCCCCATATAATCAGAATGAAACTTAAATGTGGCTTCAGCAGTAACTGAAGACCCATTTCATAGAATCATAGAATCATAGAATCATAGAATCACCAGGTTGGAAGAGACCCATTGGATCATCGAGTCCAACCATTTGATCTGAAGTTATTTTTCTTACATATTCTTTTTTTTTTTTTTTCTGAGATGGACTTAATATTGAGCAGTCGGAGAATCACAGAATCACATAATCGTTTAGGCTGGAAAGGACCCTTTAAGATCATTGAGTCCAACCATAAACCTAACCACTGCCAAGTTCACCACTAAACCATGTCCCTAAGCACCACATCTACACGGCTTTTAAATACCTCCAGGGATGGTGACTCAACCCCTTCCCTGGGCAGCCTGTTCCAATGCTTGACAAAGCTTTTCATGATTTCTAAAAAGATCCAGTGTAAACCTCCTCTGGAGCAACTTGAGCCTGTTTCCTCTTGTCCTGTCACTTGTTACTCGGGAGAAGAGACTGACACCTGGGTCACTACAGCCTCATTTTCAGTAGCAGCAGAAAGTGAAAAGCTCTCCCTCCAGCCTCCTTTTCTCCAGGCTGAACAACCCCAGTTTCCCCAGCTGCTCCTCATTTCTTTGGTGGTAACTAATGCTTGTCAAGGTGTAGGGCTGCGTCTGTTATTAAATGAGCCAGCGCCAGGGAACGTCCTGGGTATGACAGCTCAATCCTCTGCACAGTCAAAGTGCCAAAGCAGTCCCTGGCATGTTTTGGGAACTGTCAAGCTGACTCCTTTCCAGACAGATCTGGAAATGGTTCTGGAAATGGCACAGGCCAGGGACTATTCCCAGCAGACGACTTGGACACAGTCTCTCTGCTGTGCAGGGCAAGAAAGCATCTTAAGAAAGACCTATTACCATTTGCCTCAAGGCCAGAGAACAGTCATGATCACATCTGAATTACAAGGATAGACAAAACAAGAGGCCCTCTGTAGTTACTCTGTATTATGAAACCCTTGGTGTTTTGGCAATGCTGCACAAAGCATCCAAGGTAAGCATGAATCTGATCCAAAACCCACTGAAAGTCATGGAGGTCTCTGTTGTTATTAATGAGTTTTCAGTCGGGCTGTAAATGAGCCCTAAATGCTAAAAGGAAAAGTATTTGGAAAAAAAAAGAACATAGGGGGACAGAGATACATTATGGCTATACCGACTTTTAAAGAAAGGAGAGCAAAACTAAGGGCTGTGATGGGAAATATAACACAAAGAGTTGTATTATTGCTGGGCTTCTAATAATATGGTGCATAAAAAGCCTCTGGTGGTTCTACGTAAATGCTGATTGCTGTCATTGATTTATGAGCTTTGGACTTTATTAAGTAGGCTAAATATATGATTCCCTTACAAAATGAATGGTTTCTCAAAATGTTTCACCGTTGCACTTTGTTCTGTCATCTGAATAGAGCCTTCTGGGGAGGAGAAAGCTGTGAGGAGACCTTAGAGCAGCTTTCCAGTACCTGAAGGGGGCCTCCAAGAAAGCTGGGGAGGGACTCCTCACAGGGGCATGGAGAGATGGTATGAGGGAGGATGGCTTTAAATTGGAAGGGGGAAGATTTAAATTAGACATTAGGAAGAAATTCTTGATGCTGGGGGTGGTGAGGCACTGGCACAGGTTACCCAGGGAACTGGTGGCTGCCCCATCCCTGGAAGTGCTGAAGGCCGGGTAGAATCATGGAATCATTAGGCTGGAAAAGACCTCTGAGTTCATCAACTCAAACCATACCTCTACACTATTAAATCATATCCCCAAGCACCTCATCTACCCAAGTTTTAAACTCCACCAGGGATAGCGACGCAACCACCTTCCTGGGCAGCCTGTTCCAGTGCTTGATAACCCTTTCTGTGAAGAAATGTTTCCTAATGTCCAATCTAAACTTCCCCTGATGCAGCTTAAGACAATTTAACCTTGTACTATCACCTATCACTTGGGAGAAGAGATCAACACCCACCTGCTATAATCTCCTTTTAGGTAGTTGTAGAGAGCAATAAGGTCTCCCCTCAGCCTTCTCCAGGCTGAACAACCCCAATTCATTCAGTCACCCCTCGTAAGGCTTGTTTTCCAGCCCCTTCACCAGTTTTGCTGCTCTTCTCTGGACACACTCCAGCACCTCAATGTCTTTCTTATAGCAAGGGGCCCAAAACAGAACACAGGATTTGAGGTGCTGCCTCACCAATGCCAAGTACAGGGGGAAAATCACTTCCCAGGTCCTGCTGGCCGTGCTGTTTCTGATACAAGCAAAGACACTATTGTCGTTCTTGGCCACCTGGGCACACTGTTGGCTCATGTTCAGTCAGTTGTCGGCCAACACCCCTAGATTTTTCTCTGCCAGGCACCTTTTTAGCCACTCTTCCTCAAGCCTGTAGCACTGCAGGAGGTTTTTGTGTCCCAAGTGCAGAACCCTGCATTTGGCCTTGTTAAACCTCATCCAATTGGTCTCAGCCTGTTTCGATCCCTTTGCAGAGCCTCCCTACCCTCCAGGAGATTGACACTTCCTCTCAGTTTAGTGTCATCTGCAAAGGGTGCGCTCGATAACCTCATCCAGGTCGTTGGTAAATATATTGAATAGGACTTGATCCAGCACCGAGTCCTGGGGGACACCAGTTGTGACCAGCCTCCCGCTGGATTTCACTCTATCTGTAGCCTCGAGCAGCACAGTTTAGTGGGAGGTCTCCCTGGCCATAGTGGGGGGGGGGGTTGGATAATATTTAAGGCCCTTTCAAGCCAAAACATTCTATGTTTCCATGATTCTATGCTGCCCAATTTCTAATTTGTTGGTAACAATTAATTAAGCTCAAATACTATTTATGAAATAACTACGGTGTTTGGTATCCTACATTCTATGTTTGAGAAAAAAAGAACTTTAAAGCAGGATATTTGGATGTTGTAACTCTATTAAGAGACTTTAAGTTACTCTTTTGACAGAAAAAAAAGGTTATATTATGTAGGCTATCAAGGCAATGGATTTCTCTTTAGAGTGAAATAATGACTCAAAAAGGAAAATGAGAAGCAGATATATTAAATCATTTCCATAATTGCCACACTCTGACTTTTCTTTCCAAGGCAAATGGAATTTCAGTCCGTCCTGTTCCATATGACTTTGTCATGAGTTTTAAACTCAGTCTCTTTCAGGAACAGTGAGAAAAAGGAGCAACTGTTTGTCGTGAGCTGCTGCTTTTGCAAACCTTTCCTCATAATTTTCAAGTAATGTTGATATGACTAATTATTGGTTTATTGGAATACAGGGCTTTCTTGTAAGGAAATAATTATTACACTTTGTTTTGTCATACTCTGATTAAAAGCATTGTACATGTGATTGCTTCCAGCTATTAACTGTGCTGCAGCTGAGGGACAAATTATACCCCCAATCCATACATCCTTGTAGTCTATACATCCTCATTAATTGCAAGATTAGTCAGAGCAGGTTTTGACTGAGTCAGAAGTATCTTGGCAAAGTCATTTTACTGAATTAGTAATACAAATGCTGTTCACTGCTGCAAAAAGTCAGTAGGTTTTCACTTAAAGCTTGTGTTCCTTTTATAATCACGAACTCCCACCCTGCTCTTACAGCTGATACCTCTCTGTCTCTCACAAGTAGGCACAGATGACTCTTCAAATAACATTTATTTCTAGCTGGAAACTGTTAAGAAGCCGTTACTTTAAAGAAAATAAAATATCTGAAACCAGCTAAATAAACCATCCATCTGGTGAGAGCAGCAGAGCCCAATCCTGAACAAAAAGCTAACTTTCAGTGTGTTGGTGTACATATTCAGCTGTAGGAACCATATTTTTTTCTTCTTCTCTCCTTTAAATTATTTCTCATAGTTTCAGAAGGTTGATAAAGGATGAGAGACCATTGCATTCTTGTACCTACAGGCATTCATGGCAGCAGAGGAAAGTTGACATCAATGTGAAGAAAAGTCCAAATTCTATATCAGGTGACTGAGAAAACATGAGAGAGAAGTTGATAAATGCATCAGGAATCAGTAGAAGATTTCTTCATCTTTAGTGTTGACAGAGGGCTTCCCTATATCTACGTAGGGAAGTGGGAGAGTCGTCATCCCTGGTGCTGTTCAAAAAATGCGCAGCCGTGGCACTTCAGGACGTGTTTTAGTAGACATGGAGGTGTTCGCTGATGGTTGGTCTTAACGATCTTAGAGGGTTTTTCCAATCTCAATGTTTCTGTCATTCTATGATTCTATGATCCAGAGCTGCATCAGTTTCAAGACCTATCTTAGCAAAGTCCAGAGCAACCTGGTCTGATCTCACAACTGGATGAGCTTGGAGCAGGGCTGCATGAGTGATGTCTTGAGGTCCCTTCCAGTTTGAATTACCCAATTATCCTAAATAGACTTTGCAGCACCAGGGCAGTGCTCTGGTTACGCTAAGATGTACTCTTACTACCCTATTTATTGAAAAGGTTTTCGCCAGAAACTAATCCATTTTGCACAAAGTTCAAAATAAATCAACAGGACTTGTTTGCTAGGGGTACATTCTGACTCCTCCAGAAGTCCTTAAGCAGTTAGCAACCATGTGCATTTACACTTTTTTTGTGTATACACACAAGAATTTGCTCCAACGAGGAGCTGAAGATGCCTGTATAGAGAAATAGTAAAACTACATTTCATAGAATCATAGAAAAATTTAGGTTGGAAGGGACCTTAAAGATCATCCAGATCCAATTCCCCTGCCACGGGCAGGGGCACCTCCCACTGCCCAAGGCCCATGCAGCCTGGCCTTCAAGACCTCCAGGGATGGGTCGGCCACAAGTTCCTTGAGCAACCTGTTCAGTGTCTCACCACCCGCACTGTTAAGAAATTCCCCTTTATGTCTGGTGTAATTCTGACCCTCTCTAATTTATTGCCATTGCCTTGTAGGTGGTGGGAGGATGACTTTTTACAAGGGCATGGAGTGACAGGACAAGAGGGAATAGCTTTAAATTGGAAGATTTAGATGAGACATTAGGAGGAATTTCTTCTCTGTGAAGGTGAGGCACTGGCTCAGGTTGCACAGGGAAGTGGTGGCTGCCCCATCCTTGGAGGTGTTGAAGGCCAGATTGGATGGGGTCTTGTGCAGCCTAATGTGGTGGGAGGTGTCCCTGCCCATCGCAGCGAGGTTGGATCTGGATGATCTTTAAGGTCCTTTCTAACCCAAATCATTCTATGATTCTATGTATGGTCTTCTATTTAGAAACCCAAAATGTGCATTTCTTAACAATAAATGAAAATGGGTTAGCAGACTCTTATCTTGACAGCTGTCCCAAAAGACAGACTGCGTATCTGTCCACTACTTCTTTCTGCCAATTTAGGATGGTATTTTAGCTCAACAGTAGCTATCCGCATCTCTTTGTAGTATTTCATCTTATTAAGAAGAAAAGATAACTTTTTTTTTTTATTTAAAAGAGCCCTTCATGAATACCATGAAAGGATATCAAGGTGTCTATGAAACAAAAGGCTTCTGCAAATAGGAATGCAAGGAAAAGTCTTTCTACGTGCACAATGAATTGCAGATGTCAGAAAAATCAATAAATCTTTTGGATATCAAGAAAAATAAGGATCCCAGCCACTTCCCCTGAGACTCTTTATGTAAAAGGTGGCACAATAATTATGTAGGTGGATTATGATCTATAGGCAAGTACACGGACTATTAACATCTGAAAGTGACATTTCCTTTTAAGACGAATTTAATATGAGCTGCAAAGATGCATTTTTCAGTCAACTTGCTTGTACAAAAGCTAAATCAGGCATGCTCTTATATTTGTACTGTGTGCACTTTCCAGCTCAGACTCTGGTTCTTCCGCCTCTCCCAAGCCAGTTACTGTGGGCAGAGCTGGCCTAATTTTTTCAATGCATTGCACATTTGCCTAAATACGCAGTTGATGAAATAGGGTCACCGAAACCCTCCAATCAGATCTGTAAAAAAAAAAATAAATGTTCAGGCAATGAAGACGGCAGGAAGCAAAAAAAAATCCATTGAAATGTTTTATTCTGACAGCTTGGAAATGAAATTTTGACTTTTCAAGGCAGCTTTTTTTAGTTGGAATCATAGAATCATAGAATCACCAGGTTGGAAAAGACCTCCGAAGTCATCAAGTCCAACTGCCACTAAATTATATCCCCAAGTACCTCACCTACCCATGTTTTAAATATCCCTAGGGATGGGGACTCAACCGCCTCCCTGGGCAGCCTTTTCCAGGGCCTAATAACCCTTTCAGTGATTTTTTTTTCCCCTAATGTCTGATCTAAACCTCCCCTGGCTCAGACTGAGACCATTCCCCCTTGTCCTACCACCTGTCACTTGGGGGAAGAGGCCAACACCCACCTCTCTTAAATCTACTCTCAGGTCATTGTAGAGAGAAATAAGGTCTCTACACGTAAGACCTGGAAGAGGAAATGTTAAGAAAGATTCAGAGTTTGATAACTGAAAGGTAAACAAAACTAAGAATGAAACAAAACACCTCAAGTCAACCAGAATAGATGTATAGTTTTTGTTTCATTAATTTATTTTTAAAACTTGGACACTTTGTAAACTAGGTGGGTTTTTTTTTAAGTTTAAGCATAAAAATGAAAACCTGATAATTTAGTTTGAAAATCTTCAGGCAGAGTAGCTGTTACCTGGTGAAAAGTAAGATTTTTTCCTGTCCCTTTGAAAAATACTCATTTGCTCAAGACATATAAGAATATGTTGTATCTTTTGGAGAGCTCAGGTTGTCAGTGGAAGTGTGTACGAATGCTGTCATGTTAGTTTTAATAGGTAGCCCTTTGACCTCTGTTGGTTATTGCTGTCATTATGATGGCGCTTAAATAGAAACAACCAAAATAAAGGAATAGGTCTCTGAGGGAAGAATGAAAATCCATTTTAGAATGCTGAATGAGGGTCTCTGCTCCTAGGTCAGCCGTAATTTGAGGATAGGCTGAGGGAGCTGGTGTTGTTTAGCCTAGAGAAGAGGATGAGGAAGGGAAACCTTATCACTATCTGCAACAGCCTAAAATAAGGTTGTAGAGAATCGTAGAATAGTTTGGGTTGGAAGCAACCTTAAAGATTATCCAGTTCCAACCCCTCTGCCATGGGTCGGGACACCTATCACTGGATCCATCGAACCTGGCCTTGAACACCTCCAGGCATGGGGCAGCCATAACTGCCCTGGGCGACTTGTTCCAGTGCTTCACCATCCTTATCATGAAAAAATTCCTCCATATGCCTAGTCACCTCTCCAGAGGCTGGTGTTGGTCTCTTTCCCAAGTGACAGGCAAATGGATGGGAGGGAAGGGCCTCAGATTGCACCAGGGGAGGTTCAGATTAGACATCATCAAAAAATCTTCAGTGAAAATGTTTTCAGGCTCTGGCAGAGGCTGCCCAGGGAGGTGGTTGAGTCCCCATCCCTTGAGGTGCTGAGAGATCTGGTTTAGTAGTGGATGGGTGCAGTTGGACTTGATGATCATAAAGGTCTTTTCCAACCTAGTGATTCTATGGTTCTATATGTTAACCCAGCAGCTAAGACCAGCTCTCAGATTTGGTGGAAAGAGTTAGGAAAACTGAGATGGGACTAAATAGAGAGAGAGAAGAAAACTCAACTTTGTCTTCCATGAACCAAACCTGATTAGAGCAAGGAAAGGGTAAGTATTCACATCAGCCACAAAACAAAGAGAAACATAGAAAAGAGAGAAAAATCCATCAAAAAAACCCCAAACAACCAAAACCCAAATGCGTAGCCTTGCCAGTGCAGTATTTCATGCAGAGTGGAGTGGAGATAGCCAGGGATACTGGAATTGCAACGAATCGTGGAGTGCAGAGACAGGACAAGAGGGAATGGCTTTAAGCTTAAAGAGGGGAGATCTAGGTTAGATATCATGAGGAATTTTTTTATGGTGAGGGTGGTGAGTCTCTGGCA
Source organism: Piaya cayana (assembly GCA_013389865.1). NCBI lineage: Eukaryota > Metazoa > Chordata > Aves > Cuculiformes > Coccyzidae > Piaya > Piaya cayana. The sequence goes on from WAAB01003722.1 coordinate 10,763, forward strand.
CAAGGTTGCCCAGCGAAGTAGTGGAAGATTCATACCTGGAGGTGTTCAAGGCCAGGCTGGACGGGGCTTTGAGCAACTGGCTGCAGTGGTCCCTGAACACAGCAGGGATGGTTGGAACTGAGTGATCTTTAAGGTCCCTTCCAACCCAAACCGTTCTATGGCTCGATGAGCCTCATGGTTCACAGTCTTATCTTTGAGCTCCAAACTTGCCTCTGGACCCTGAACTGCAGTGAGGAGCATCACTTGGGCACAGCTGATGGCTCAACCCTGTTTCTTGTGGCACATCTGGGCTGACAAAGCCACTCAAGCTCAGATCCTGTTCCTGAGGCTTTGCCGTGAGTTATTTTGTGCCAACAACCTGAGCAGGGAAGAAGTGAAGGGGTTTGCCCTTCTCTCATGAGAAATGCTTGTGCATTGTATGCAACTTGGGAGCCTCTACAGGATCAGGCCTCCCCTTGATGTCTTGAAGAAATCAAACTAAATGGCTATGACATGAAAACCTTGAACATTATAGAAAGTGACAGTTGATGGCTGGAAAGCCTCGAGGCTGGGTAATTAATTCCCACAGGGAGGCTCTGCTGGGAGGAACCTTGCTATAAATGGTTTCATATCCAAGGTCATTTCATTTCTTGTGGGAGGAGATAAGAGGAAAGAAGATAAACCCACCTTATAGCTAGTGTGAAGAAATTCAATGGGAAAGACATTGCAATGATGGCAGTGGTGTATGAACTTGTGCAAAAGAAGAGAATCTAAAATAGAGGCAATATGAACATTTGTTGAATTGTATTGGTTGATATTTGTGTGAAAAGAAACAGTACAAATGAAATTTTGTTAATCCTTTTCGCTTCCATGAACTTTAAATGGCTATGGGTTGAACACTGTCCAAAAAAAAAAAAAAAAATTATATAAATGATTGTTTTAAACTTTTCATATTTACCGCTGGACTTGTGAATTTAGTAATAAATTAATTTAGTTTCTGTGTGTTAGTTTACTGTACTTACGTGTGAAAGCCACTAGTTAGTAGGGAGCTGACAAGATTTTTCTCTGTTTGTGTCAGGTGCTGAAACTAACCTGAACTTGAGGAGCAGGGAAGATCCAAATACATCAGATACTGGATCAGAAACCCAGGATAAAAATGCAAATAACCATGGAACTCAGTCATCAAATCCACTGTCCAGTTCTGTGACTGCTGAAAATGGAAATTCAGTATCAAATGGTAAGCAGTTTTTAATCCCACAGCTCTTCTAAGATAAAATTGCTGAAGTGTTGCCTTGAATGAGCTTTTTAAGAGGTAGTCAAGCTGGAATCTTCTGAATTGTGAAATATCTGTGTTTCTGGAACCAGCTTAACTTTATATGTGCAAACTGATAAGCCCCTCTGCAATAAAAGCTGAACGTGAAGAAAATAAAACAGCCTCTGTTGAGGAATTTGTAATTAGCTCAGCTCCAAGTTTATAGGCAGCCCAGGGCATGGAGGACTGAGATTTGAGATCTCCAATCCTATAATCAATATAAATGGGACAGAAAGTGGAAAATGAAGATCTCCCTTTGCTACAGATGCCTTACTAGCAAATGACAGATTAGTTTATCACTGCAACAAGTTAATCAAAATTGTGCAAGAGCAATGACAAAAATAATTAAATCTTCTGAGGTCCTAAAAGCGTAAATCGTAATAAGACCTCTATTGCAAAAAAAAAATCACACAATAAAAATACACAAGTATGAAGAGACACGACAAATAAAAAACATTTATTTTAATGGAATCTGGAGATATATGTCTAAGTATATGCATGGCACTAGGTACAATTATCTTCAAGATGAAAACACAATATATATGTTATAATATACGTATATATTATGAATAGTCTATACAGAGAGAGCTGGGGTTGTTTAGCCTGGAGAAGAGGAGGCTGAGAGGAGACCTCATTGCTCTCTACAACTACCTGAAAGGAGGTTGTGGAGAGGAGGGAGCTGGGCTCTTCTCCGAAGTGACAGGGGACAGGACGAGGGGGAATGGCCTCAAGCTCCACCAGGGGAGATTTAGGCTAGAGATTAGGAGGAAGTTTTTTACGGAAAG
>WAAB01003723.1:8179-46208 GCA_013389865.1 Piaya cayana
GGGGGGGGGCAGGGGGGGGGGGGGGTGTGCGGGGGGTGGGGGCGAGAGCGGAGCCCCGGGGCGCGCGGCGGGGGACGCCGCTGCGGGCGAGCGCCTGTCCCGGCTCATAATTCGTCGCCGGGGCCCGCGGAGGAGGGGGCCGCGCGCGCTGCTCGGTCGCGCCGCGTCGCCTCCCGCCGCCGCCTCGCTCGGCCGGTGCCCTGTCGGCTGCGGGGTGGATTCCGCCTAAGCCATCGCATGGCGGAGCGCCCGGTCACGGGAGGGGGCTCCGCGCGGCCCCGCCGCCTCCCCGAGCGGAGCCCGCCTGTCGCCCCTAGCGGCGCCGCGCGGGCTGGGCGGCGGGAGGCGGGCGGCCCGGGGCCTTATTTATTTATTTATCTCCGCGCACACACACACCAAAAAAAAAATATGGACGCGATACAAATCACGCGAAGAAGGACAAGGAGGAGCCAGCGCGCAGGCGACGCGCGGGGAGGACGCGGCGGGGGATGGAGGCGGCGGGGCGGGGAGAGGATGCGCGGCCGCCGGGCCCCGAGAGCAGCTGCGGGGGGGAGAACCGGCCGGCCGAGGGGGAAGAAGGAGGAGGGGGCGGCGGAAAGGCGAGGGGGAACCGGACCGGGAGCGCGGCCGCAGCCCCGTCCCGCCGAAGGCTCGGGCGGAGACCCCGCGAAACGGGTCCCCGGCAGAGCCGCTCTCCCGCGATCCCTGTGTGCCCTGATCCCGCTGAAGTGCCTTCACTGACACAAGGTGTGAAATTCACCCCCCGCGTCCGTCTGGGCTGGTTCCTCCAACCCAGAAGAGCGGGAAGGTGGCACCGAGGAGGGAAGGCTGGAGGAGGAAGGCCCCTTCCCGTCCTGGCAACCAGGCAGCGGGGGGTAACACTCACAAAATGCATTTGCTACCTACATATCCCCCACCTGAGCAGTCATTTGGATGATAAGAGATAATTTATGAACCGTGCCCCATATGCCATCCAACCCAAATAAAGGGGACATAACCTGTCCAACAATACTGAAGATCAACTTGGGTGTCTGGGCTTTCAATCTCTCTGTAGACAGTAGAGTTCCACTTGCTACTGTTTCACATTATGCGACACAGTCACCCCAATGCTGGATATAATTGAATTGTATGTAGCAATAATGAGGTCATTTTGTAAAGGTTAGTTTCAACAGTTTGAAACCTCTGCCACAGGTCACATTTCCGGAGATGCGCTATTTCTAATGAACTATGAAACCAACTTATAACGGGATACAAAAGCCCCAAGAAAAAAGTCATCTTCCTGAAAGTATCCTGGTTCTCATTAACTCTATTTCCACAGAGAATTAATTCTAGGATGTACCTTCACTAACCAAAGAGTTCTGCATGCAGTATTGGGCTGAAGACACTATTCCTATGGGAAAACAAGTTCTGGAAGAAGGACATGATAGGTTGGCTGTGGTAAAGCAAGTCTTAGTAGCAATCCATACCTATTGTCATGTACGTATACTCATAAAACTTTAATTTTGTCTAAAGAAATGTCATTGGCATCCTTAGCTGAAGGGAGTCTGTTCTGTTTCTTGATGTGAAATTTTGTATATTACTATTATATATCATATAGAAACTGAGCATATTATGTTTGAGCAAATACCCCTGCAAAATAAACTAGGTGAGTTTCATCAAGTCCTCAAAACATTCTGCTCTTCCAGTCACCACCTTCACCTTTTGGACTGGGTTCAAGCCAGCTGGCTCTCATCCAGTTCCCTGTTTCTTCCAGGCACTAGATAAATCTGGCATCTAAGTCAAAAAGAGGAGGAAATGTAGAACCATGTGTCATCAGATTACCAGAGACAGTGCAGTCCTTGTCAATCTATAAATGTTGAATGGAAGACTTAACTGGATTGATCCCTTTGGGAAACTACATTTTATCCTCAGGAAGTGAGGAAAGAGAGAAATCACTTAATCGCTTTTAAGAATAATCAAAAAGAACAAAACCACTTGAAAGTAATCTATTCACCCTGTCATGTTACACAGTTGTTTCAAATATGTTACATGCCATGTCTCAACCATAAACACTGACAGTATTCTGACCATAGTTTTGGTTGCAAGACATAACTAGTTCTCTGTGCATTGCTTCACTCATCTGAATTTCTTTCTGATTGATATTTACCTCTGATCTTTCTGGATTTACAATGCCTACTTCTGTAATCATTTCGATGTGGCTGTGATTTGTTGTCCACGAATTATAAATACCTGCTCTCTGCATGACTGTATAATTTCAAGAGCTTTCTTTTCTCCTTGATATTTTCCCTGTTCCCACTAAATCCTGTACCATTAAGTGTGTAACTATAAACAAACAAATCTAGGGGCAGGAACTGTAATCCCCATATATTACCTAGCTATTTGCTTTGAAAAGAGAACACAGATTCAGAGCAGAAGACATCCTGTGACTCATTGAAGAAATGGCTCAGCTTGGGCTTTCTATGCTTCTAGTTTTCTTTCACCTCATCAGTTCCACGTATCATGCCTCACAATTTCCTACAATTAAATAGAAACATTATTTACTTGTTTGCATTCCTGTCAGCCTGCACAGAATTGTCTCATGCTACTACTGTTCTTTACTCTACCCAGATGACGTACTGATGAAAATACACCTACAGCACACACTGCCTACTCCAGAGTAGTGATGCCAACAATAATCTACAATCAACCAACAAGACTAATTATTTCCATGTAATATGATCATTTATGAAACCTATTTTTAAGGAGTGTTTATTTGTAATTCACTCTGTAATGAAAAGCCTATAGATTCTGGCCCTCACTTTCACTTGTCCCCGGGTGCCTGCCTTTCCTGCTCATCTCAGCTCTTGTTCCGAGCACACGATCATACTCTGAAAAAAACAGATTCCCTTCCCTGTTTTACATTCTTCTGTCCAAACTGTTCTTCCACTGTATAATCTGCAACTGAAATTCACTCCAGTCGTATATCAAAGGTACATGATACTTTCTTTTGGTGGCTTCTCTAAGTCATCTAAATGTACTGACACCAGTAGGGTTATTAATGTAAGTTTTCTGATATACCCTTTTTTTTCCTGTTCCTTTCCAGTTCTGCTAGACAAGAGGGGTTCCCAAGGAAACAGTGGTATATCACCACAAAAGGTCTTTCACTAAGGGTCTCATTATACTTACTCCCATTTCCTTCCTCATAGCAACTGCAAGAACAAATGAACTAGTAGATTCATCGTGCAAGCATGCTAAGTGTAATTTATTCCTGAAAAGGTAACACTAACATCTGCTTATAATGTTTTGTATAAGGGAGAAATCCAGTGTAACTAATTCTTTCCATTATTTTCATCCCAAGTTGAAACACTCACTTGGAAACATCTTTATGTAGCTGGCATGAAAGGTACTTTAAAGTATTCTGTTATGGATCAGTGAATGGAGAAAATGAAAAACATGTTCTTGGTAGGAAAACTCCAGTGCTCAGACTCTCACTGAATCAACTCAGATGTGTAAACAGCAAGATCCTATAGGACTTTTCCTGGAGACATTTCACAAGGGACTCCTCAAACTCCTATTGAGGAAGGATAAAAGTTTACATTGCAGAAACCTGTGATTCCAAGGTCCTATACTAAGTGCTACGAGACCATCATGGACTGGTTTACTGATTCATTCTTCAGTATTTCCCCTGCCTAAACTGAGAAAGCTAGTTATATCTTACAATGTCACTCACACTTTCATTTGATTTATTTCAGGATTTTGCTTACTCTATAGGCTATTTTTTAATTTTACAAGCAAATTTATTTTAGTTGGATACTTCCCCATAAGTGATTTGAAGAATGCTAGGTATTTATGGGTAAAAGTTATTTTCTTTATTTGCTATTCTAATTTCTCATAGAAGAGGGTTATCAATACTTAACACAGTACTGCCTGTAGACCTGTGTCAACTGTAGTTGATGAAATAGACCCTTCCAGTTTCACTGGTGTAAATGATTAGTCTACAGCAGATGGAAAAACATTGGTATTTTAGCTAGTTCCCCCCTTTTCCTTCCTCTCCACACAATTGATCAGTATCTTCCCGGACTCAGAAGAAGGAGGAAGGCCCTGGGTTGAAAAGTACAACTTAATCCTTCGAAACATTTTTCCATGCTCAGGAAACACCATCAGCAAAAATCTTTCAGATTGCAGGAGTCGGGGCTTGCCGTGGGCATCATGGTGGTTGCTGGGGATGTGGAGGAGTTTCAGCCTTATTCCTAAACCACTTTGTGTGTCAAGACATTGATCTTCCTCCTCTCAGTGGACTGAGGAATGGGTGTTGAGATTATATTTTGAAATGTGATGTGGGAGAGACCCTGACATACAGGTGTTCTGTAAGCACAGCCGGCTGAACACCTAAGAAAAGCTCAGATCAGTTAGATTGTTTTCTATTTTAAGGCTGAGAGATTTGGAATTGTTCAGCCGGGAGTAGAGAAGGCTGTCAGGAGACCTTACTGCAGTCACTCAGTACTTGCACAGGGCTTATAAGAAAGTTGGGTGTAGACATTTTAGCAGGGCCTGTTGCAGTAAGATAAGGAGAAATGGTTTAGAACTAAAGGATAGTAGATTCAGACTAGATATAAGGAAGAATTTTTTATATGATGAGGACAGTGAAACACTGGAATGGGTTGCCCAGAAGGGTGCTAAGGTACCCCATCCCTGGAAACAGTCAAGGTCAGGTTGGACAGGGCTTTGAACAGCCTAATCTAGTTGAAGATGTCCTAGTTCATTGCAGGGGTTTGGACTAGATGACATTTAAAGATCTCTTCTGACCCAAACTATTCTATGATTCTGTGAATGGGATACTTGATGAACCTATGGCTTGGGATATTTTGACCAGAGCAATTACACATAGACATATAGTTCATAAGATCATAATTATTATCAATTCTAAAAGCTTTGTCATGTCTCATACTTGCAATTCTGTTTACATGCTTAGCTTGAATTAGTCTGACTGAGCTAACAGTGATGTATAACACACTGTATTAAAGGTGTAGGTACAAGTCTTTACAGGTTCTTAAACTTCCTAATTTTCTGTCTGAATTTGACAATTTGATTTTTATTGTTCGGTTAGTCAGCTGAAACTCAAAGGAAGAATTTTTGGAAGAAGCTAAAAATTCCTGCGTAATGAGAGTTCCTTGGTTATTTATTTATTTGATTCTTGACCTGTAGCACCAACGTTTGTAAGTAACTGGACAGTAAGTTAATACCTGTACTCTAACAGGTCCTGGCAGTAATAAGGTAAAGAGTTTTTCAATAGTGTAGCAATCGTCCAACTAATTCTCAAGAATCCTACCAAAATCATAGAAGAGTCTGTTTTTGTTGGTCACTCACAGGCCATTCATTGGTACTTAATACCTTCATTGGTATTTAAAATAACCCCCAGCTTGGACACTGGTTTCTTTTTAAGTGTTCTGAGTTGTCAGATACAACATGGATTTCAAAATCCAATGTATTCAACACACAAAGCATGGGCTTACATTGGCGCAGTAGGTGTTCAGAACTTTATTGCATCTTCCTGCAAGACACGGATGCACTGTTGATTTTCCTGCTTGCTGCCTATTAATCCCTCTTACCTACATTTCTGACACTCAGGCTGCTTCAGAGGAAACACAAATATTCTTAAGTCACATGTAATTTTTTTTCTTTCAGTCATATGATTGTCCTTCAGAGTTGGTACAGAGCATCCAGTACCAGATATCAGAAATCTATTCATTCCTGCTGTAGTGACAGCTTGGAAGTCCCAAATCTCCTGATTTTATACAAGACAGAAATTATTATTTGCCCCTCCCTCCTTTTAAAGTGGCCTGTATTCTGTGATTCTATCTCTCAATTAATTTTTCTTTATTAGAAGTAATAATATCCTGAATCATTATTATTACAGTGGTGCCTAGAAATATTAGGCATGAATGAAGAATCTGGTGCCTAGGTATTGCTATAAAAAATATCACAGAAAAGAGTCTGTTGCCACAGAAAGCTCAGAGCGTCACAGACAAAATGCAGTGGGCAGGTAAGTCAGATTAATGCAGAGGGTTGAAATGAGAAGACAACAATAAGACGAAGGTAGTAACAGTAAGTGGAAGATGACTACTTTTTCACAGACTTTATCATAAGATGGGGTTTAATTGATCTTTGAAGAAAAATGAAGGAAAGAGGATTCTGGAGGCAGAGGGGCATTGCTGGAGAAGAACCGTTCAAGCTTTTCTCCAAGTATCACACGAGCAGGACAATCTCAAAGTAACATCCATCCGTGCAAAACCAGCTCACTACCAAGATCCTTATTTCACTACAGCCAGCTGAATTTGTGGCCTCTCTGTTGGTGAAAGAGAGAAAACACTGGTCTGACTGTTCGGTTTCCTCAAAATCCAAAGGCAGTTGGTCTTCAGCTGTTTGGATTTTCAGCTAAGATTAGTTCTCACAGACCTGGAATATAGCAGTTTTAATAATGAAAACATGGCTGAAACAGATGATAATTAAAGTTTAGCATACGTTATTTTCTAAATAGAAATCTACCTATCTAGGTTTTACATCTGTCAAATAACCTGAAAATTAATTAGGAAGTTCAATTAATTCAATTAATGGACAAAGGCAGAAGTCGTAGCACTGTTTCTAAAAGCACAGGGGCACAGGCAATTTTTTTTTTATTATTTAAGCAAACAGCCTTTCATTACAAGTTTAGCTCCAGTACATGAAGAAAGGAGCCAGTATTTTGTGAAAGTTCATTTTATCCTTCAGAGACACAAGGCACTAGAGTCACAAAATCTAAAGTCTAATTGCAAAAAAATTTCTTTCTTGTGTATTGAGATCATTAGTTCTTACTTGATACTTCCTAGTACTGTTCCTGTGAAACAGCTCCCCATGATTCTAGTTGACGTTCCTTGGATAAAATCAAACTGTGCAGCATGAAAAGTTTATGAAGAACAGTATTAATCAACATTAATCAACTTTGGCATTTTACTAGGCTAAGGGAAAAATTGCATTAGGCCAAATGAGAGTCAGCAAATGCATGGTAACATGATGGTGCCTACTTTGTGCTCTGCTCTCCAGACCAGGAGACTGCTGTACTTAAAAGCACAAGTATGATTAAAGTAAGATTCATTCACTAACTACAATAGTATAATTACATTCATAATGATTTCCTAATAAGTAGGAAATCAGAACATTCTGAGAAGGGAGTCATGCAGAAAAGCTGGGCAATGTTTACTAGCAATATTACTCTAAGAAAATATATGAACTTTGAGTACAACTATTACCTCCCCATGGCTTACAGTATCTTATGAACTGATGTGAAAAGTACATGCTAGCATTGTTGACAGATAGCAAAGATATTTAAAACATTAATGTACAATAACCTTATATTTGTCTTTTCATTTTTATTTCCAGCTTTCCCTGATGATAGTGATATGGGAGAAGCAGCAGCTTGGGTACTATGTGTTTTCACAATGGACAGAAAAAAAAAAGCATTCTCTACAAAGACTTGTCTTGCAAAGGAAAAGATGGAAGGGAAGAGGTAATGAACTATGAGCTATTTTTTGACATTTCATCTTGCATTTCAAAGAAGTATATAAAAAAAAAGAAAATGTAGTGAATTTCCTTCTTTGAATGTAGAGGGAGTTGTTTGAATGCTGAGGGAATCTCATAGTCAGACAATAATTTAGACTATCAGCTGTTAAAGGCTGCCTTGTGTCTTCTTGTATTCTCCCCATGCCAACTATTTCAAAGGATAGCAAAGAAGAAACCATCAATAACAATTGATGGTATTTTGTTGATGATAGTACAGTATTCGTAAGTATTCTGCTGTCAATCACCATCATTTTCAAAAGCATTAGTGGCTGTCAGCAGTTCAAAAACTATCATAAAAAGTAGCCTGTAACACACCCATGTCCGAAACTCAGTCACAAAAGTTACAGAAAACTGAGTTACATATGGAAAAAAAGCATTTCTACTTACGTAAAATTCACTGCACCCCAACTGAAGAGTGTAGGACAAGTCAATGTTTGACAAGTCAGCATCAAAACAAGCTTACTTTTCTGGTCATCTAGTTTTAATGAAACCAGTAATGTGCCTTCTTTAAGGAAGTAGTGATTTATAGCACTAAACCAGGTGGTTTAGTGCTTTCCCTGACTATACAGACCATGGATCCAGGCTGCAAGCTTTACCAATTTTGTCTTTGGTAAAATGGAACGACGGAATGGAACAGAACAGAACAGAACAGAACAGAACAGAATAGAATAGAATAGAATAATTTCAATCGGAAGGGACATACAACAATCATGTAGTCCAACTGCCTGACTACTTCAGGGCTGACCAAAACTTAAAGCATGTTGTTAAGGGCATTGTCCAAGGGCTTCTTAAACACTGCAGGCTTGGGGCATCAAACACCACCTCTCTGGAAAGCCTATATCAGTGTTTGACCACCCTCTCAGTAAATAAATTGTTCCTAGCATGCAGTCTAAACCTCCTCTAGTGCAGCTTTGAACCATTCCCATGTGTCCTGTCACTCAATACCAGGGAGAAGAGATCAGTACCTCCCTCTCCACTTTTCCTCCTCAGGTTGCTGTAGAGAGCCATGAGGTCATCCCTCAGCCTCCTTTTCTCCAAGTTAGACAAACCCAGAGTCCTCAGCCGCTCCTCACGGGGCATTCCTTCCACTCCTGTCACCAGTTGTTTTGTCCTTTACTAACCAAGAGATGAGACATTTGATTTGACTTCAAAGTCATCTAGGCCATTGTCTGCAGCAGAACAGCAACAACCTCATTTCAAAACAGGCAGTCAGATTTTGCTGATCTGGCTATTGCTGAAAGCACTTCCATTACTCAACACCTCTATCTTTCTGTTACAGAAGACAAAGTAAAATTCTTTCTATCCTTTAGCTGATGCAGCTTAGGATTTAAGAACAGAAGAGCTGCGTCTAACCCATAGTAGCAGATGACTGCAGGCCAGCTAGCAATGACACTGCTGACTCACATCTTGAAAGCAACGAGGACATGTCGGACACATGACTGCTTGCTTCTCTCACAAGGAACTGTTCCTTATTTCTAGTCAGGAAGTTGCCTCCTGTGACTTTGACCACCTGATTTTGCATCTTAGGTTTTCATATATTCATCTGCTGTTGCCCTGAAGTCTATGTTGTTACTGTCTGCAATTTCATATCCAGCAACTATTTAACTCGATTGCTTTATGCCATGTATCAGTACATCAGATGAGAATCATAAGCAAAGGTGTATCAACTTTGTTTTACTCCTTCACAGAATAGCTTAAGGAGGAAAAGGTAAACTTTTTTGCTACCTGACTAAACCCTTTCACAGGGAGAAATATATTGTCTCTCTGTCTGATGATGCTAACCTGTGCTTAACAGTGATGTTTTACTGCATTCAGACCTTCATCCTCAGGTAGCAGGGAGGAATTAGCATAAACAAGTATTAACTTTATTCCTATTAGTTTCTACATCAAGTACTTCATCAATTTTGATACAATAAATTCTGTGTTATTTTTTTTAAAGAAGATAAACCAATGTGGTATTTTTTTCCCAAAACAGAGATATTACATGAAATAAAAAAATATGACAAGAGTGTAGGGTGCAAGAGCTAATCACTGGAGAAGGCAAAATCTAGGGTGATAGGAGGCAACATTTGCATGACTCAAGAAGGAATAGAAATTTCTACAGGGCATGGCTTTATGAGTCAGAACCACATATAGAAAATAACAAACAAATTTTGATTTATAGAGATATCATTCTATTGAGAGTTTCTGTTAACTGGACCATAAACTATCTGAACTTCACTTCTGTGGTTTATAACATCACTGAAACCTCTTGTTATAGCCTATTATGCCTTTTCATTTTCCTCATACTCTCACACAGACACACACAAACATGGGAGTCTGCAGGACCTGAAGGATTAGTTAAATATTGAAAGGACCTAATTTATCAGATTTCTAATCACATGCCATTTAGAACTGTTTTGCTTCAAGACACTGAGTGAAGAAAAAAGCATTTCAAAAAACCAATAATAAAATCGTTCACCAGACAACATGTAACGGTTGTAGTATTTTCTATGTAAGTGAAATTAGCTGATGGCTGAGAATAGGATTTGCGAAATCCTCTAAGCACCAGATATGAACAAATAGAGGAAAAGCTAAATTAACCTGCTTAATTCTGAGTATACTAGAATACAAATTGTCAGAATAATGCAGAGTACACACATACCCATGCACACAACCCCCTCCGCCCCAAGGCAAACCCCCATTTTTCCCCATATCTGGAACTAGTACCTTGCTGTGTTGGGTTGCTTAGGAGACCCTGATCCAAAGAGTTATGTCAGCAGGATTATGTAAGCTCCCAACAGGTCTACCTAGGCTGGGTACATCCAAGATAGAGGCCAGACAGAAATTTTTCTCTTGATTCTTCAAGCGTGGGAGCTGGATGCAAGGCTGACCACCTCCCTCTTTAAAAATATTACTGGCTTAGTCTTCACTTTGTCTCCATGACAATTTCCATCTCAGTTCCTTGGATTTGTGGATAGTTCCAAACAACTGTGTACAACAAGCATCAGTCCAATTCTGCTTCAGCAAGCTTGATCCTTGAAGTAGCTGTTGTGCCAGAGTCACTCCATGTTATGTCTAAGATTGTGGCATGTACATACAATGCTGCGAGCTGGGAAAATCAGCTCAAGTTATGAGGGAGATGGAAAATTACAGTATTGATATTCTCAGCCTGAGTGGGTACAGATGGTCAGGAACAGATTGTATCAAATTGAAGAACAATAATAATATCATGAACTACTCAGGTTCCCCAGCTGGGAGGAAAGAGAGAGTTGTACTGATCATGAGTGACACCATGTAAAGAGCCCTGAGAGACAGATGAGGAACCAATTAACGGCAAAGGAGCAGGTACATGGTGCAAGGTAGTAGGTGAGAATGAAAAGACTCCAAGTGCTACCATGATACAAACCCACTTTTTAAAGCATCCTACAGAGCATCATTAGTAGCCACATGCCCCAGTTGACAAACCTGGGTCTGAATGGGAGAGTAGAGACAACTAGTTATGGACTGAATATGACTTGGGTACCTAGAATTTGGTCACATAAGAGCAAGAATGAAGAGCTCATCCAACTTTGATAACTAAATCATCTACTGATGGCAAGAACACACTCTTCTACCGCAAAAATCACATCTGACTGGTTGTAACAAAAAGCACGGGCATATCAAGTTTTAAATGCAGAAATTTTTGTTTGTGCCTCTGAATCTTTGGGCATATAAGTTCCATGTGCTGACAGTGAGTACGACATATGTGTTGCCATCATGAAAAAATGGCTTAAAGCAAATACCTGCAGAAGAAGAAAATAAGAAAATCACCACTCAAGTTATTTTAAAACAGCTCCATTTTTTTCCACAGACAGGCATAATTTTCAGTTTTCACATAAAGAAATTTTGAGGATCTTTAGTTAAATATGCCAGTTAAAATGAGAATTTTCTGCTATTTTCCAAAGGCTAGAAAAAGGTGGGCCACAGCAGTACTACGGAGTGTCATCAGAAGGACAGGCAAAGCCATACCTTCTTAAATGCTTATAGCAAAATACCATTAAAAATGGAAAAAGGGAATAAATGATTACGAAGAAAAGTCATTTCCATCAGCAAGAGAAAAATGTCAGTGCCTGTGGATTATCTTCCAACCACAAAAAGCTTGCAGGTGATTTTAGTCATAGCTAGAATGAATTAATAAAAAACAAATCAGGAACTATTATTACCATCCAAAAAAGAACAAATTAAAGAGGAGACTTTCCTTGCATGCTAAAACTGTAGTGTCACACCTCTTCCCCCTCAAAAAAAAATCAACTTGGATAATTCAAAGAAGACCATAACTGAGACCTGGAATGCACAGTGTACAATGAAACAGATCAGAGGCAGCAAAAAGGAACACAAAATGCTGCTCTAAATCTTGAACTGAGCACAGGAAAATTCATTCACTGTAGAAGAATAATGAATAAAAAAGTCAAAAAAACTACCCAAAAGACAGTTTTAGTGACTGTAAAACTGACATAGCACCACAATCCTCTTCAGAAAATTCTTTTACATACTTATGCTGAATTGGATTTGTAACATTGCTGCATCTTCAGGTACTTTAAGAACAACAGATTGCGTTTGGCAGCCTGATGTTATGCTTAGTGTATTTTCAGGCTGTGCACTGTCACTGAACAACAAATGCACATCAGCCACACATGGCACATAGCAAGCACACCTAGACAATACTGACTTTCAGAAAGCTTTCAAGAGGATCTCTTAAATTTGTCAGTGACTGTACAGTAGCCAGAAAACTTTGTGGGTTTCATTAAGACACCAGATGGGCCAAGATCTCTGACCAGTTAGTTTGGAGTTAATACTGAACTTACTGCGTTTTTGAGGTAACAGATCTTCAAGACAATGAAATTCTGTGGTCAGGTCACACACATGTAAGCTTGCACATGGTTGATGGTATCTGCCTCCTGGAGACATTGATTAAAAAAGTGCTTCTAAAGAACTGTCAGAACTGCATGAATTGTCCTGAAGTGATAAAGTAAAAAACCAAAGGTAGTTAGAATCAGCATGACCTCGAATGATTGTATTACTATGTTAGAGCAAAGTGGTCTTGAGAGGCGTTATTACCTCACTTACTAAAACAGCTACTTTTGCATGATTGCATCTGTAAGTAGATTACACGAGTGGAAAGCCTTGCTTTTCCATGGCTGGCTCCCAGCAGGGAAATCTAATGCCCTCAATAACAAGCCAGTTGTCTTTTGTAGCTATGCATTAAACATGTGGGCCAGGAAGGAATGGGAGGAAAACTGCTTTCAACATTGGTACCCCCTTGGTACTAGGAAAGATGTTGTTGCACAGAATAAAGTGGGCCCTATTCTTGGACCGAGTAAGCCTTTTTCTATTGGCCCAAAGCCAAGCAAACCAGAGGGCCATTTTCAGCAGGGTATTCACAGAAAGAGCAGTTTTGCAAGAAAATATGGAGAAATGTGAAGGCATTGGCTTCTGATAGTACAGCTTAAAGACAGCCAAAGTCTTGTGCTTCTGATGATATGAAAAATGGGTTGAATGAAGACAGACAAATAAAAAGAGAATCTGATTGATCTGCAGATTCTCCCTTCAGATATGTCTTGCTGAAAGACTTAACTGGTTGGTTTAGCATACTGTTTCATACTATTTCAGCTCTTCTTATCTCGCGAACAGTTTTTGGTTACTAAACATTTTAACCAAACTTTTTTTTAATAGATTCTTTTTGAGCATTTAGTCTGATCTGTTCTGTCACATTTTTCTGCATCTGCCACTGTAAGTGCACCCCTTAGCATGACTCCTCAGTTGGACTTCGACTCAGTCCAAAATTCACTCTGGCACTTCTTCAGTGTACAGAGCTCAGTCAAAATCTCTGTCTAGGGCAGTTCACATAAAATACTTTCCACAGAAAAAGGCAGAAAACCCATAGCGGTATTTGTCTTTTGAAGCAAATTACTATGCATTGCCCACAATTTAAAGAATTGTCACTGAGCCAGATTCCTGGTTTTATTCTTTTTATTCCCAGGGGGAAAAAAGCCACCTCTTCTGATTAAACCTTAGTTTCAAATCACATTTAGACACCCAATTACTGTATTAAGTTTATTCCACAGTTTGACATCAATATTATAATCCAGTTACATATTCCATGCTGCTTTAACTCGTGATAGCGAACATTTTCTGTTCAAGATACTGTACTGCAGCCATTGGACAGCCATAACTGACAGGATTATGTAAAAACAGTGGCAACAGCTTATCATGAAAGTCTTAATGTTTTCTGATGTTAAATACTCACTTGAGAATGATGCAACTGCAAATATTGCCAGTGGTTTTGTTTGCCAAGGTTATATTTTGCCTTAAGTGATGCAAAAGAACACAGGCTCCATTCCTGAAATAGCTGGTCTATAAATATGATACCTTTAGATATCCAGCTGAGCCAATAAATCTTTTGCCTTCAGACTTAAATGCTGGATTATCCCATTTGTGGGGAAAAAAAAAAGAACAAAACATAGGCATTTAAAATATTTTGCCTTACATTCTTATGGCATAAGAGGGTGATTTTTGCCTATCGTCCTTACTCAAACTGAGTGAGAAAACTGCTGACATGCTCCTTCCTTTTCCATCTGTGCCCTGCAGCTCCCCTGACTCCTGCCATGCCAAACCCCACCCCTTTGGCCAGCTTGCAGATCCTTGTTATATTCTGGTAATAATCCTTCCCCTTTGGCTCCCCTCTCTTCTCATGCATGAAGCATTTTTGATATCAGGTTTCCTTCCCCCTGCTACAGCCCTGACATCCTGCACGCCACAGTGCAGGTTCATAGGCATCTGCAAATGAGAATGACCATAAGTCTTCCAGAGATTAATGACCCTCATTTTAAATGGATTCAGTGTGACATCCCACCAGAAAATATTACATGGTAGAAATAATTTCAAGAAAAATGTATTTCTGTTTTCTGGTTAGCAAAAGCTAAGTGAAACAGCAAAGCCGATGATGATTGTAGAGAAAGCAAGAATTTCTGAGTCGCTATTCAGGGAAGCAGAGATGTGAAGTGAATAAAAGCAGAAGAGAAAGAAGACTATACTGCTGGAAAATCTTTAACCCTCCGATCAAACCTAGTTTACAAACACAAAGAGGTGTTAGTATCCTCAGATACTACTCAATCTCCACCCTAGATCTCAAAGTGCAGAGAAGCAGCAAACAGCTGTTCTTGCAGGAGAGAGCAAAAGGGAAATGAGTAATGACTAAATGCTGCTGGATGTTTGCCCTGGACAGTAAAAGCAGGAGTGCTCAGACTGAGACCCTGCAGCTGTTGATAGGTTTGGCTCTATCATGAACTAGCAGACTTGCCTCATGCAGCTGTTCGATGAAATGGCCTCTCTTAACAAACAGATGAAACAAATCCTCTATCCCTTGGTACCTTTTGTCAATCATCCTACTTTATGCCATGACAGCTCTTATATGCTGTTTTGTAAAATTATGGTATTTTTCAGGTCACTGAAAAAAAACCCTGTCTAATTCTACAATAATGCTTTACGAAAAAAAAGTCTTATCTTCAAATAATTACACTCTGCTTTGATGTTTGGATGTCAGTCTTTTAATAAATATGTGAGTGAAGTTTGTCTACCAAATCTATATTAAATCTGTGGTTTTCTATCATATTGTGGGTTTTAATCACATTTTTACAATGACAGTCAAACACCATCTCCATCCATTTATCTTCTTAATAATCAGCAATGCTCCTTTGTCTACTGAAAGATCTTTGGTTTTGCCCACACAAGCCCTAAAAGTAGAAAACATGATGCAACGTGCTATAAACTCCTGATCATATCCATCTACCCACTGAGAACACAGTTTGCATCTGCTGAAACTGCTTCAGACTTGCACAAAACGAAAATCATTAAGTATACTAACATTCATTAATAGAAGAAAAACTTCAAAACCCAAGATCATCTACTTTATATCCTAAGGTCCACAAATCAGATCAAACTTTAAAGCCTTGAGAAACAGCACCTCCTCTTAGAGTCAGTATAACACTAATTACTCATCATAAGTCTTAGTTTGTTTCAAACTGTGTATAGAGAACACAACCAACTCAGGGGAAGTGTGGGCTATTTTTCAGTTCATATAGTGAAGAATGACACTTTCAGCAGTTTTTAGTTGGTGGCTTTTGAACTATGGTCTTTGATTTTGACCTAGAATTCTTCACATATCTTCTGGAGTCTCAGAAGTGAGCACATCATAACCTTCTCTTTCTAATTAAAGTCCATCTTCTTCAAATGCCTTTCCATCTTTCTCTAGTATGACACTGAGCTCTTCAAGTTTCCCACAAGCTGTTATCCACAGATATTTCTTCATCCACAGTTACAGAACCTCATTTATCTCCCTAGACTTTTATGATGCTGAATAGTAGGTAAGAAGGTGTTCACTTGTTACCGGTTTTGTTCATCTGAAAACTATTTACCTCTATGTGCAATGTCATCCAAACTCAGGTGGATATTCACGAGTTAACCACCTGCCTTTGATATCACAACATTAGTTATAAAATAAAGCAAAGTTTTAAATGAACATCTGAAGTATGGGAGAAACGTCCCCTTAAAAGCAACTATTTGTGTTCACAGAGTATAGAAAGAGTTCAGGCACACACAGCTGTTCACCGCTCCTGTGCTGTAGACATCTAAGGTTAAGCAAGACAAATTCTATTCCAACCACCACGGTCTTGGTCCAGTAACCAGGACCAGAAGGTACTGCAGAGGTATATTTCCATATAAAAGTGTTAGGTTATCTGACAAAAGGCTAAGCAAGTTAAACACAAAGCCATGGCAAGGACCAGAACAGTGAGTGAAAACCAAGCTCACTGACTCACTGGTCCCAAAATTGTGAAAGGAGAATAATTCAGAACATTTTTCCTGGTGCAAAACACAGTAAAAGCAGTGCAAGAAACTGATGAACTCATGGATTACTTTAAAGGGCATAAGAATTCTTACAGGATACAGGGAAATGAGAATTTAGGGACAGAACAGAGAATTTGGGGACTATGTAAAATTGATTGTGAGATTTTTTTTTAAGGGATTGCAGCAATGTCGAAAACTTACTACATGGGATGTTTAAGGGAAGCACCAAAGGCATGTAAAAGGATGGAGTAAGATAGACTGGAGAGAAACAAGCATGGGAAAGTCAAGGACAAAGCAAATGACATGAGCCAGTCACACAGAGACAGCTGAGCAATTACACTTAAGTGCACGAGTATTGCACTTCATTGTTGCAGCCTATCTGATATTCTTACTATACCCTATTTCAAATGAATCTTGTGCAGGTCTATGTGCCAGTGCTAGCAAACTTCAAGGGGGACTAGCCCGTGATTGAGATAATGGGAATAAGCATGAGCCACTGGAGCAGGATCACATGCCTGAGAGACTTGAGGATTTAAGGACCAGCAGATGGAGACTAGGGAGTCTGTATACCAGTCACTGCATGGACAGAATGTCTCACAGCAGCTACCAGAGATCCATACTGCAGATGGGTGCACAGCCCAGGTGAACTTCAGACCTGGCCAGCTGGAGAGAAAGAAGAGGGCAAAGCTGTAACACCTACATGCACCCTTTGTTTACACAGGTGCCAGTAAGGGCACTGCTGGCTCACCATGCTGACTGGTGCCTGGCCGTGTGTGTGCGTGTTCATACCCTGCGTAGGTGTGCGTACCAGCACTGCTTTGTATCGTTACAGGCTTGCAGATACAGAATCACAGCAAGCAGCCCTGAATACTTTGGACTCAGAAGGGAAAAATCCTCCAGGTCCCAAAGGTCATGGGATTCTGCTACCACAAATAAAATGAATACCCACAGGGACACTGGCAAAAATAAGCTTCCCTGGATGTTTTTTTTTTAAGCTAGTCTAAAACTGTTATCAATTTCCATATACACCTCAGAAACCCAAGTGGCAGTTTAGATTGGTTTAGGTATCTACAACATACAGAGTAAAAAAAATTGTTTAATTCCAGTACATATATCATTATGTAGCCTGGCTATGACAGAAGAGAAACAAAAATGTTGATAACTCCAGACACCTTAAAATAAAACAGCTAAAATTTATCAAACCTATGAACACTGATTTAAATATTTCTGTATAAGTTATTTATCTTTCCAAACAGTCTTTAAATATTTTCTTATTTTCTTGAAGAATACATACAGAAGTGATTCTTTTTAATCAGCAGGCACATAGGCACTGCACTTGATTTACAAAATGGTCCATCTTNCTTTTATGAGCACAGAGTTACCATTTGGCAACTACTATATTTAAATAAAAACATTTTAAATCCCTAAAGTATTGTGGCATTATGTATTTCTGGTGGATGGGGACAGCGTTGGAGACCAACTGTAAGGGTTTCCAAAGGGTAGAAATCAAGCCCAACAGCACACTGTTCCATGGCCACAGATCCTTTAAACAGACTGCGAATGCCACCTGCAAAATTCCAAATTACTGACATCCAGCCAGAAAGTCCCGGCTGACACCTACACTGGTTTTATAACTTACACGTTTCTAAGTCAGAGCAAGACTTGATTTTAGGAAATAGACTTTGTCTTGGAATGCTAAGAGGTTGCCCTGCTTGATGACAAGACTAACATCTCTGTACAAGACCACACCTATTGAATTTGGAATAGAAACTAATATCCAAATACACAAGCCTCTGAGTAGCCCCCTCCTAAATTTCAGGGTTTTTTCAGCATGCTGCTACAATCTCTTTAACAACACTTTTAGCTAACTCCGATCCTTTCAGTTGCTCCACTTTGGGGTCTATCTGAAAGCAATAGGTCTTTGAGCATAAGGAAATCCTTTGGATATGGCTCACGCCACACCTTGTGACAAAACTAACTTCAGAACTGAAAGCTTTCTAGTTTTATTCAGAGTTCTGCACCAAAGCTAATAAATTCCAAGTGGCAGGGCTTGTTCACACTAGAGGTTATCATGATTCAACTAATCAACAACCAACATCAACTCAAGCTAAACTGACAAGGCTGAAAATTTTTAATCACATTCGATAAGATTAGTCTGGTTAACGAATTCTGCAAGACCTGACTCCAGCTGTGTCACAGGCCATACTTTGGACCACACATTCTCCCTCAATTTTCTGTGTTTCAGGAAGGAAATAAACTGTATTTGGCACAGAGCACACTATATTAGTACAACAGGCACACAGCCAGCACCAGTCTATTCCCTGACCTGTCCCACTGTTTCTCATCGTCCTTCTTATAGCTCTTCAGATCTGCTTCTCTTCCTGCATCACCCCATAAGGTAAGTAAACCAATGAGTCAAAGACACATTATGATCTCTTATAACCAAACAGCCATAGCGTTGTTGTGAGGAATCTTGCCCAAAACAGTGCTGGAAGAGACAGATGAAAGTTCGAACTAGAACTGCATACGGATGTGACCATCAGTAGATGCCTTCATCTAGCATCCTGTTCAATATAAATGCTCAATTTCAAAATAGAGTTTATTCTAATTGAGTTCATAAATGTTTGTGTATAAATTTAGTGGAAATTATAGTTACAGACTGCATAGTAGTGCAAAGGCTTAAAACCCACCTTTTACAGGGAAGATGTTAAGCAACACTTATGGCTATTAAATATATCATATTTCTGCAACAGAAGCCTTCAGCCTAGAATGCCTAATTGAATTTCAGTATAGTTTTCTGATCACCTCATTACCTCCAGTAAAAAGCTAAGTCTAACCCACTGGAAGAGAAGCACAGCATTTTCCAGGCAAATAGTAAAAGAACTTCAGGCTACACATGTCTTGTGAAACGCAAAGTTTTTATTTTTTTTATAGAAACTTAAAATAGAAGGCTTATTACAAATCCTACCTAAAGAAGTTTCTGGGTTTCACATAGGAATCTGGTGTTATCTTTCATAGAGATTTTAGAAGTTTTAAATAAAACACAAATAATAGACATTTAATCAACAATGTCAATACTAATATTAGAAACTTCAACAGTCTAAAGTTTTGTAAAGTCATACAACAACAGTTAAGAAGACAGAACAAAACTATAAATATGTTTACAGATGTCCGACATTCTGGTTGAATTCCATTGAGACAAAAAAATAATGTATCATACTGTAACAAGTACAATGCAGTATATTTGTCAGTTGGAATACTCAAGATCTAGTCTATTGTCTTAAGGTCACTTGTTTACTTTATTAGATTTTTTAAAAAATAAACAGCATAAGGACAACTGATTTTATGACTCCCACATGGAACAAAGGCGTTTTTTGCCTCTGACAAATCTGAATCAAGTTCATCCTTCTTTTATAGTAATAGTACCACAGAGTAGATTGGAACTACAGATATCCTCCCCCAGTTATCAACTTATCTGCTTATATCAAGAGAGTCAAACTCCACTGCAATACAGTGTCTGGCCATGGTAATAGAAGATTACAGGGTTCATTCTTGTAACTCGCCAAAGCAGATGATGAAAAATCAGGACATCAGATGATGAGAAATCAGGACATGGGAATACCAGGAAGAAAAGGTACATTTCTGGAGCCATACGCTGCCTTAACTATATCCATCAAATTTTATACAGTGGATTCATTCAATAGTGACATTTTCTTTCATTGTGACATTTCAGATATGGGAAAATAGTTATTTCACTACTGCTACAATATGTTTCTTCCTCTCTGACACAAACGGCACAGATCCTGGTTTACTGTGTTTACGACGATTCAGTTCCCTAGAAACAAAAAAAAGAAAAATTAAGTTCAGTTGTCAGAACAAAGATATTACAATACTAGCTTTCTCCTTAAGCTACTGATGGAGATACACTAATTTAAAAAAATAAACAATAACTCTGTTTTTATTAATCTAAAGGCATGCATTTACTCCTTTGAGAAGGACTGTCTCTGAAAAGTAACTGTAAAATTGGCCAATTTAGAAGAATTTCAAATTCAGCCTTTTCTTGGGAGCTCAGCTTACTTGGTTTTCATGTCAACAGTTTTTGCAGCTCAAGTTTGTAAAGTTTTTCAGCTGCAAAAGACAACTAAACCCCACCACTTTTTGGTTTTACTGTTAACTTAATGGCTACACAAAAGTATGACACATTCTGCTCTGACAAATTTCGATAAGTCAATGATCCAGGTGACCAAAATAATTTATCTTGGAGTCTGGCATAAAAAAACCCCTCAAACACCAACAAAACTAAAAAGTCCCTCCACAAACCCAAACCAGGCCATTTTGTTTCTACTGCAATGTTGCATCATGTCATGCCTAACAGAGCACTGGGGCTCCTTCCATTATGGCATTCACTTCCATTTCTTCACTGTACTTTTGGGAAGCAGCCAGGCCTCGCTGATACGGGCACTTGTCTGCATTTTCCTTCTAATCAAAGGTTAATCAATCCAGTAGTTCACGATCACTTTTTCAGATGTTAAAAGTAGCTGAGTTGTTCCTCCTACACACTGTAGCTCTATCACTCCCAAACATTCCTGCTGCAGCACTGCATTTTATTAACACGAAGAGAAAACAGAGCCAGAAGAGAAAGACATACTTTCGCCGACGAGCTTCTCTCATGATACGCTGCTCCTTTATTTGGCAAAATATACTCTTAGGTAAGTGACGGTGTTGAGCTATGCGTCTGATCTTTGGGTGATACTGGAACTTCTCCTTCAGCTTCTGATTGTAATTCATAGCTGCCTTTTCTCGTGGTGCAAGCTACGGGGAAAACAACACAGACAAGCATGTTATAAAGTAACAGGGATTTAACTGTCTCAATTTTCTCTACAAAACAAAATTTTAGCTTTTAATTCAAAGGGCCTCCTTCTGGCAAACTGCTGTACCCAAAGAAACTTCAGAATTATGGCAGATAAGTACTGAAAACATAAAAAATTCAACAAAATCCCAATGCTCAAGCACAAAATATTATCACAGTTTAAGTTCAGAGAAATAACCAAATTTATTCTCCAAAAAACAGATTTTAATGTGTTGTCTATAAAGAAGACAGAATAGACTTAGCTGACAGTAAAACCTCTTTGATCAGAGTATGCCTGCTTTCCTAACCTATGATGATGATCAACTTTTGCTGTGAAACAAAGACGTGCAGGCATTACAAATCACCAACAAGCTTAAGTACAAATGCTATAAATGAGTTGTCTTCAAGAACAGCTTTCCAGACAACTCTTTAGGTGGCCTAAATCTTATCCAATGCCTTGATCCATTAGGAAGCACAGTGTACATATAAGATTTCAAATATTAGTCTGACTATAGGGCACACAGGGAGTTACAACTTTCATCACACAGCTAAAAGTATCTTAGTATCATAAAGACATGAAATACAGGTGAGCTAGTATTACTACAAAAGACTTGAATCTTATCCATATTTAAAATTGCATCTGAGCCACCACTACCAACACAAAGCGAGAAATGCCTTTTCCTTGTAGCTAACCTACAGAGGATTTTTTTTTTCCAACTAGGCATGTCTCCTTTGGTCCCAAAGTTTATTTATCAAAAGAAAGAGATGAGTGTACACTGTGTTTTCACTTAAAGCATTCTCTGCTTCACAAGGAATACAATTGTCTATATATTTTGGATTTGCTCAGATCTCTGGGACTTTCAGTTGCATTTCAGTCTAGTGAGCTTTCATATAAACAGAAAGTCTGTTTAAATATTAACAGATGACCACAGAATCATTAGTTTGGAAAAGACCTTAGAGATCACCAACACCAACTGTACCTGTCTACTACTAAATCACATCCCCAAGCACCTCATCTACCAGTCTTTTAAAGACCTCCAGGGATGGTGACTCAAACACCTCCCTGGGCAGCCTGTTCCAGTGCCCAATAACCCTTTCTAGGAAGAAATTTCCAATCTAAACTTACCCTGACACAGCTTGAGGCCATTCCCTCTTGTTCTATCACCTGGGAGAAGAGATCAACACCCATCTCTCTGCAACCTCCTCTCAGATAGTTGTAGAGAGCAATAAGGTCTCCTCTCAGCCTCCTTTTCTCAACACTAAACAAGTCCAGTTCCCTCAGCTACTCCTCGTAAGACTTGTTTCTCCAGCCCCTTCACCAGCTTGTTTGTCTTCTCTGGACAGGCTCCAGAACCTCAAATGTATTTCTTATAGTAAGGGGCCTAGAACTGAACAACTTATTCGAGGTGCGGCCTCATCAGTGCAGAGTACAGGGAGCAAATCACTTCCCTGGTCCTGATGGCCACTCTGTTTCTGATCCAAGCCAAGATGCTGTTGGCTGTCTTGGCCACCTAGGCACACACTGCTGACTCATGTTTAGTCAGCTGTCGACCAACACCTCCAGGTCTTTCTCTGCCAGGCAGCTTTCAAGCCACTCTTCCCCGAGCCTGTAGTTCTGCATGGGGGTTTTGTTTCCCAGGTGGCCTTGTTAAACTTCATGCCACTGGCCTCAGACCATAGATCCAGCCTGTTCAGACCCCTCTGTAGAGCCTCCCTACTCTCCAACAGACTGACACCTTCTCCCAGTTTAGTGTCATCTGCAAACCTGCTAAACGTATCCTCTTCTTCCTACCCTCCCTCTCAAAATACACTCTACAACACCAATACGCTTAACCTCTGTTCCTCCATGCCCTTTTGTTTATAAAAGCAAATACTTTCTGCTTTACTTACACTTATGATGACCTCTCAAAGTGCAAGTGAATAAATTTTACACTCTTAACCCACTAAAATTAACTCCCCCTCCACCATTTACTGCAATTCCTTCTAGGGAGCCAGCCTGAATAGCTGGTTCACTTGCAATAAATCCCAGGTGTTCTCACTCTGCAGAAAACTGCCAACATAGTCCAAATTAAAAAGCTTTTATTTTAATTAAATGCAACGATTTTTCTTTAATTTAAGAAGAGCAAATTGCTGCTGATTTAGTATAACCTTGATGATTCTACAGACAAGAGGTGAATCTGTAAATTAAAAATACATCCAGGATATCTTATTTAAAAAATTAATATACATTAAGTGGTGGTTATGTTTCAGACTAATACCTTTTTTTTGGTGTAATGTGGTATGCAGAAGGGCACAGAGCTGGTGACATTCCATCTAACTACTGAATGCCAACAGCCCAGATACCAGGCTGTGCTACACACACCCTCATCTACATGACGATAAAAGAAAATTTTGCAGCAATGACAAGTTGCTGTCTTTTTATGAGGTAGCAGGTAGCTAAGGAAGCAGACTCTGCAATAATGCATTGAATTCCAGTTTCTCTTTTGAAAGTCGGTTTACAAAGGTCAATGTAAACAGCTGGAGAGAACAGTGCTACTTCCCATTCTACCTGAGCTGGAGAAGATGCCATAAATGCAGCACTATTTAGCATGATTAGAGTTTTTATTTATAGGAACTAGAACTCTACAATGTAATACTTTAGGATCACAAGTGGAAGACATGCTTAAAGATGATGCATGACCCCATTTTCCACACATTCCAAAATGCCCGTGCAACTTCCTTCCTATACGAGGAAAAGATAAATTGTGTGCGAGAAAGCTGATTTCTGCCATTACCACAGCAATACTTCACAGCAGACATCTAGAATGGAAAAGGGGGAAAAAAAAGAACTCCAGAATGCAACCAAGCTGTCAGCCATAGGAAAAAGTGTCCTTCAGTAAACTGCCTATATGTCTTTTCCTCCCTCCAGATAAATGGGAAAAAAAAACCCAGCTCCTGTTAAGCAGAAGGAAGGTAATAATTTTTCCAGAGCCCCGATTCAAAAGCTAATAACATCTTTAACAAAGAAAAACAATCTGCCTTTAAAGAGTGCTGTATTTGTACTGCACATTATTTAAAACTCCACACTAGACTCCTGTAATTCAGCATGTGAATTAAAAATGGTTGTTCATCTACCCTGTCCAGGCTGCCCTTCCAAGTTAGGGCAGATGAGCACAGATACAATATTTTTAGAATGCAAACATATCCCAACAATTATCTACACCATAACTTGTGTGTCTTTAATTTTTTCCATTGCTCTGCTAAAAACACCTATCAATTTATTGCCATTAAAGTTTATTACTCATTGTTTCATTGGAGTAAAAACTTACAGCTTCTTTAATCTAAACAGATGACAAAAAAGCAAGATGATGTAGATGTTAAGAGCAAAGAATCATAGCTGAAGGGATGAAGGTACACGTGCACTGAATCGCAAACGCAAATTCACTACAAGAATGCCATGTCACACAATAGCCGGTACTGCTTCTTATCAGCTTTGTCTCACAAAATGGAACTGTGTACTAGAAGCAGACTGAAAGGATATACTCCTACTTGGACAGTTTTGATGCTCTCCTGTTAATGCACTTTGCTAGATCAAAACCAAGACTTGTAATTGCACTTTCTCCCATCTTTTTCAGTCCCTACTCAAAAGCTGTTATTTCTGCATCTTGTAGGAAAGCACTAAACCTCTGCTCCACTACTGTTACGCTCAGTCCTTACATGAGTTCTACGCTTATTGAAAAACAGATCATTGCCAAGCAGAAAGCTTTCTCTTCAGTTGTCTAGTGCTCTGTTCTAATTCTTTGGAAATGTATCACAGCCAAATTTTGCAGCTGTTACTCACAGCAGTAATGTTACTAAGTATTTACACTAAGAACTGCAGGTGTCTATTTTTTCCTAATGTGTCAACAGACTGAAGAACAATACAGGTTTTCAAACTTCCACTGATGGTTCGTCACTTTCACTACAAATAAAAAACCCTAATACTATCCCTTCATTTGTAATGATTAAATTAATTATATTTTATTAACTGAAACCTGTTCTACTACTGCTGCTTTTAGAACCTTTTCCCTCAGATGAGGCTCTATTTTCCCATTTACCTTTTCAGAAATCCCAAACCTCTCCAAAAGCACAGGCACAAAAGCCTCACATATTTAAAACATCAAATTTTATGTACAGTATTTAAACAGTGTGGAGCATCTTGAAAGTCTTGTTTAATTGGGTCTTTTACTACTGGACATGCAGAGCTAGGTATTTTCTACTTCAAAATTAAAACCTGTTAAATGCTAGTTAATAATTATTATTTATTATTTAATCAACTTTTACTAGAAAACCTAAATACTGCAAATTATTTTATAGCAACTTCTACATTAGCTTGTCAACTTACCCCTATGCAAAACCCACGCAGACTTAATTGTCAGTGGAGTGGAGATGCAGCATGCCTCTGGCTCCTCCAGAGACTTTTATTCTTAATGTTTCACTGATTTTAAATAATGAATACTATGCCAAATACATTAAAAACCAAAAGAAACATGTATGTCAGAACTGATAACTGCTAAGGTAGCCACGGTTCAGAAAGTACAACTTTCCAAGTGGATAAATGTTCATCACTTACAACATAAGTACAATATATTCACCATAACCTTCCTGGAACTCAGCAATGCTAAAACCAAGTAAGAATAAGTACTCAAATCAAAAAATGTTTTACTACCATTTTCAGTTTCTCTTTTAGGATGGTGGTTTCCATCCACGCCCACCTCAAAAATATACATCTTAACACACAACGTATTATACAATGCTAGCACTATATCAGAAATAAAGTGAACTTTGGATGAGTCATTCAATCAAATCTTCTCAGTGAAGAAAAACAGCAGACCAAGCAAGTAAGCATTTAATACATATTCTGACACTTCCGACAGAATTACTGAATGTTCAGCTTTGAATATTCAAAGTGTTCAAAAAATAGCCACAGACTATGGAAGAAATGGACATTTGTGAAATAAGCAAGCATGTGTCTGTGAAGATAAGAACACCAATCCTCTAAAAAAGTAGCAAGTACTAAAGAACAACAGTGGAACCTGATAAATGGCCATTAACAGTTCCAACTAAGAATCACAGGAACTACCAGGTTGGATCAAACAAGGATTGGTAGTTTCCTGAATATAGGCAACATTCCCAAGGTATATCCAAGAACATGATAAGCCATAAACATTCCACTTTTTAGTTCTATTAGCAACAATTACTCTCTAAACATCTGAAAAATAAAGTCTCATAGTGCTTCTAAAAAAACATTTAACAATCACTATAGCAGCCTCAGACAGTTGCTAATATCCAAATTCTGGACCTCATCTGCTGGTTGCTCCTGAACCCAGACTTGTGTGTTCCTGAGCTCAACTCCCTCCTACCTGCGGAGCTAATTCCCTCATGTCTGCTCTACGTTATTTGTGGTGATATATAGTCATTAAGGAGTGGGGGCACAATCTCAAATATCTGTATAAATTTAATTAATTTCTAATTCTTTTCATTATCATTATAATTCATTAAAACTGTACTTTTATTTCCCAATCCATGAGGGTTTTTTCCCCCCTCATTTCCCTTTCCCCTTTCCAGGATGGGGTGGAGGGGTGGGCAGGATTTAAGAGTCCAACTGCTTGGTTTTAGCTGCCAGAATTAGCTGAGCTGGGGCTAAACCATGACACATGTCAAGCAGAAAAAAAGTACTTATAAACAGAAAAGATACCAACAACCAATCCATGTAGGATTCACTGTCACGTCAAGGAAAACATGAGCATTAATGTGCAGACCATATCCACTACCTGATAATCATAACTGGTATTGCCTTATTTAGGCCCAGCCCTGGCCAGTGATGCAAACACCACAGAAACCAGCAGGATGTCATTTACCACTCTACGTGTTAAATTCTTAAACAATAGTAAAGTTGTCCTTTTAGCACATAACATTTCTACAATGTAGGAACAGTTGGGTTTGCCCTTTACTTCCCAGAGCCAAGCATCCGTCCTCTTTCATAAAGAAAGGAGCCATCTAGTAGCCAATAGAGTGAATTTTCTGTTCACACCTGTAAATATTAGGAATCATTCCATATATAAATGCTGGGTTTTTACATTCTTTTTACCCACTTGTCCTTCACACGAAGAGTAAAGATGTATGAGGTCGGATATAAAACCTGAGACTGTGCCTGTAACTCCTTTTATTTAACAAATTAAGAAACTAAACTACAATCACCTTCAAAATAGTTCCCTTCTAAGTTGACACACAGCCATCAACATTCAAAGCAATTCCACAGTTCATTTTCTGAAAGGCTGTTGAGGATCATCCTCAGTTCTGCTTTTACAGCTTCTACCAACAAAAAATGGATTCCTTTGAGCACTGGCTTGATCCTTGGGAAGAGGTAGCAATCACAAAGAGTCAGGTCTGTAGAACAGGGTTGGTGCTCAAGNTGTAACTCCTTTTATTTAACAAATTAAGAAACTAAACTACAATCACCTTCAAAATAGTTCCCTTCTAAGTTGACACACAGCCATCAACATTCAAAGCAATTCCACAGTTCATTTTCTGAAAGGCTGTTGAGGATCATCCTCAGTTCTGCTTTTACAGCTTCTACCAAAAAAAATTGATTCCTTTGAGCACTGGCTTGATCCTTGGGAAGAGGCAGCAATCACAAAGAGTCAGGTCTGTAGAACAGGGTTGGTGCTCAAGCAGTGACATTATTTGCTAACAACACTGCTTCACAAACAGGGCATTCTGGGCTGGCATACACCAACATTTTCTAACAGAGGGTAAGGAAACTTCTATATCTGAAGACATCCACTTGTACTGCGTGAAGCAATCAAATTCAGCCTTGTCTCACTGTGACAATTTAGAACACGTTTTATAATTATCTCTGTCTCCCCTCCCACTCCTGGATCCTGGTTATTCTTGGGAAGGGAGGGAAGGTGGTGTCGGATCTTGTATGTCAAAAACACCACACAATTCTATTGCAGAACAACATCTTAGAGAAAGACAGCCTGTTCCTTCAGTATGAAGAATGATTATAGAGAATAAAGAAAAAGTTTCGGCTAATATCAGGTGAAAAGGGCATCGCCATGACCATATAGATACAACAGCAGGAAAACAGATAATGCTTCTGCCCAATACTGCACTGTCCAAGAGAATTCGACATAAAAGTTGAATTAAAAAGTAAAGCCTATAATGAGCTTTAATCAGTCCTTGGAATACGCAGGTATGGCACTGATATTTAGATGTTAAATGCTCGACTGAAGCACTACACAGGAAAATCCCAAGAATCAATTCAGAACAACAACAACAAAAAACCCACGTCATCCTCAAAAAAAAAAAAAATTATTCCACTAAAGAAATTCAACTTAAATAGTAGTTTGTAACCCTAAATACTGTACAGGCAACAAAGATGTTTATCTGTAGCAAAGATGAAAAAAAACAGGACTTTCAAATACCTACAATGGAATATAGTTAAAGATATACATATTTTTTCGGCTGTGCTGTTCCATATCCAGTGCTTCACAGTGCACAACACTATAAATTATTCTTTTCTGGACTGTAGCCCTAAATACTCCTACCACTCCCAATCACCTGCCACCTCTCCCTGCTCCACTTCCCTCCTATCCAGCACCATCACTTGATGGAGGAGCTTCCGGTGACCACAAGCAGCCCTAGACATAACTATGCAATAGATCCATCCCTATAACCAGAAAATATTCTTCTGTGAATTACAGTTTCCCTTTCCTCCCCCCTCAATCTTTCACAAGATAAAGCAGAAATTCCCCCAAGCATTATTTGACAGTTATGCTGATGGGCTCAGAAAAGGCAATGTAAGCATCTCCAGTATTCCATAACAATACAAAGCTACATAAAGGGATTACTCCCAGCGGAGAAAGTGTCAAATACATTTTTCAAAGTCATTCAACACTAATACAACTGTGCAAGTGAATATATGCAAGTGGTAACTGTAACAGAACGTTTTGCCTTTTTCTATACATAAACATGTGAACAAATGGAACAGAAGAGACATGTATCTAATTAGACTGATGTCTGTTCCTAGTAAGAACACTTCAACCAAACTGACTTAGCATTGAGTTAAACGGACTTTGGAGACCACACTAGCTTGTTCACTTGATCTGAGTTATATAGGTTAATTACAATACTCAGTTGTGCATTGGTGCAAGTGGTCCATTTTACAATGCATACCCTTAACACAGTATCAACTGCATATGAACCAGTCATATGCCAGGCAACCTTTCTAAAAGGAGAAATCCTAAGCCTCAGTAGAATGACTTATGTATGACAAACCAGAATTTATTGTTTTTTCTCTAGTGCAAAAAGAATGAACTCTTACCTGTAGAACCCAGGTAAAAAACCTCTTGTCTGTTTTAGTTAGAATTGATTACAGTTAACAGCAAACAAGATTAAAAAGTCAACTTCCGTAGCAATAACAAGGCATGCAATTGCATTATTATGAGCTGCAATAAATGCAATGAGCTATACTGTGCATGTCAGTTTTGAGACTAATTACAAACATCAAAATACAATTTTACATTTCCCCTTAAGAAACACGTTTTTAGAAGCCAAATCAGCTAACCAGTTGTAATAACAAAAAAGCCCAAGCATCTTGTCTTGTCGTAGAAAAATCAAAATGCAATGCTTACCACTCCCAGTTTTTCAGAAGCATTAGCTTTCCATAGACGAATATTCATCTCATCTGAGCCACACAGAATGTATTTATTATCTGAAGTCCATTTTACAGTGATGACGTGCTGCATTCGCTTTGTATGATATACCTCCCTAAACCAAAGAGAAACATTTTTAAATGGTCCACCACCACTTTTCCAACCAACATTACCTTTCAAATAGCAGGAAGCATTCTGTTAAAAACAATATATATATTATTTTTGTTGTTGTTTTTTAAAGACTATGACTTTTTTTAAACACTGTACTGATCTTAAATCCATTTATAGAGAGATTTTAAAAAGTATGATGGTTAGACTGATAAAAGACCACCTAAGATAAGACACTTCTAAAATAAGTGCCTTCATAGAAATTACAGTAGATAGCTAAAAAACAACTCTTTTTACAAAATATGCCATGGGTATATGATATGCATACTGTTCCCAAATACACTGTAGTGCTGACCAAGCATTACAGAATAGAAGTGCAGAAGAATGAGTGTCAAGGAATTTGACACCATCATTATGAACAAGAGAGTAACAAATATATACCTCCAGCTCTCCATTTATGTCATGGCAACGCAATGGCTGCTTTTCACAGAATCATATAATCATAAAATGGTTAGGGTTGGAAGGGACCTTAAAGATCATTTAGTTCCAACCCCCCTGCCATAGGCAGGGATACATCCCACTAGATCAGGCTGCCCAAGACCTCATCCAACCTGGCCTTAAACACCTCCAGGGATGCGGCAGCCACAGCTTCCCTGGGCAACCTGTTTCAGTGTCTCACCACCCTCATGGTGAAGAAATGTCTAGTCTAAATCTGCCCTTCTCCAGTTTATATCCGTTCCCCCTTGTCCTATCACCACAAGGCTTTATGAACAGTCCCTCTCCAGTTTTCTTGTAGGCTCCTTTCAGGTACTGGAAGGTCTCTATAAGGCCTCCTCAGAGCCTTCTCTTCTCCAGGCTGAACAAGCCCAACTCTTTCTGCCTGTCCTCATATGGAAGGTGCTCCAGCCCTCGGATCATCTTTGTAGTCCTCCTCTGGACCCAATTCCAACAGTTACATACCCTTCTTACATTGAGGATTCCAGAACTGGACACAATGCTCCAAATGAGGTCTCACAAGAGAGCAACAGAGGGGCAGAATCACTTCCCTCAACTTGCTGGCCATGCTTCTTTTGATGCAGCCCAGGACACAGTTGGCCTTCTGGGCTGTGAGCACACACTGCCAGCTCACGTTGAGCTTCTCATCGACCAGCACGCCCAAGTCCTTCTCTGCAGGGCTGCTCTCAATCACATCATCCCCCATTGTGTACTGAAAGTGGGTACTGCCCCAACCCAAGTGTTTTCAGTGTGATTTCCCTCCTTTCCCCAGAACTGGGCTTCTTATCATTGTCCAAAGGACTCCCAGGAAAAATTATAGAACTCTAAAAACTCACAGAACACTCTCCAATCCTGAAAAAAAGGACTCAACAAAACATATCAGCTAGTAAACAAAGGATTCAGAATAGTTGCGTGGCTATTAAAGTATAAAGCATATCTTATTTTTGCCCATCAGACTTCTACTCAACAAGTGCTGACAAGAGCAACAAAGCTGGTGAAGGGGCTGGAGAACAGGCCCTATGAGGAACAGCTGAGAGAGCTGGGGATGTTTAGCCTGGAGAAGAGGAGGCTGAGAGGAGACCTCATTGCTCTCTACAACTACCTGAAAGGAGGTTGTAGAGAGGNAAAAATATTTCTACAAGTTGTATTTTAAACAAATATTTAAATGAAAATCTTACCTAATTTTCATTAAGTATGCACCAAACCGGCAGAATAAGATACAGTTATTCTTTCCTTTCTGCTATAAAAATATAAGTCTAAGTACATTCCTCTGGTAATTTTAACTATTTATTAGCATTCTAAAGCTAAAGAATAGGTGAGTCCTACTTATCCACTAATACACCCTCCTTTGGTATACCAGTCACACATTGCAGCTTAGAGACCATTCTCTTTCTTCTATTCAGTTATTTCTACAAGTAAAAAATAAAGCACTAATGGAAAGGAAACACGGAAACAGCAGCTATTCAAGAGCTCTGAAAAAACTAGACAAGGGTTGAGCCGAAGCGGTTGTGAGAAAAACAATATATCACCTTAAGCAAGCTTTAAAGTGTTTAACCACCTCCTGTAATTCATACTCAAGTGATGCTCTACAAGAACAACCATGTGGAAGACTGAGCACAGATACCGTCAGAAAACATTCATACACCAGCTTTTTACTGATGTCAGTGTTTAATAGCGCATGTGCACATGTGGTTTTCATTAGCATTTCTAAGTTCACATTCATTTTATTATTTGCCTCTATAACAAAAGCTTTTCTTCATCCACATTTGGGGAACTATGTACTTTTCATTTCTTTACTGCAAATTTTCAGCCTTTGCTTTTCCTACTGCAGTCATCACAAGTTATTTAATATCATTTTCAGGAAACTTGGCCAAACAACCTGGATCTGTTAATTTATATAATTTGCCCAGACATCCAGTTCCACTTACCAAAAATTAACCAAATTTAATCATCTTCGTAGTAAATTTTATTTCTAATGGATAATCAATTTCCTAATATAAACTTGCATTTTAAAATAAAATAGAAAGAAATGGAAGTTAGGAGGTTTTTTTCAGATTGATGGGGTGATCAAAAGTCAAAACTTGAATATCATCAGGATCCCTGCTTACAGATACGCTTAACTGCCCTCCCAGTTTTCCAAATGTGATCACATCTTCCATTTGGAGACCATTCTGCATTCCCCAGCATTAAATACAACTGTACAGTTCTGGAAAAGCCCAGTCTCTAAAGAATTTTAGTGTCCTAGAATGCCCTAGTCAGCTTACGTAAGATTAAGTTCTTCATTTTTAAGGCTCTTCCTCGCTATTTTTACAGCCATCACACTGAAAGGGGAAAAAGGGGCTACAAAGAGGAAAATTCCTTCTACAGGCCTTGGCAACAATCTGCTATAAAGTG
The DNA here is from genome assembly GCA_013389865.1 of Piaya cayana. NCBI lineage: Eukaryota > Metazoa > Chordata > Aves > Cuculiformes > Coccyzidae > Piaya > Piaya cayana. The sequence continues at coordinate 41,144 of WAAB01003723.1, forward strand.
GAATGCACCCTTTGCTGCATTACAGCATGTGCAAATTTCCCTTCATTAATGTGTTTTCACTTTGCATAGCACCACTTCTGTGAACATTACTCTTCCACAAAAAAGAACATCTGTAGAACACAAGAACTGCTAACTATATTGTTTAATAATACAAGAATAAAACCAAAACAAAAAACCAACCCACAAATGAACTGTAATACCTAATTACACTTAGCATTTTATTGCAAGAGAGGAAGAAAATAAAAACTACCCTTAGATTAGTTATAAAGGAAAATGTAAGCTGACCCTCTCAATCTGTGATGCATTTATGAATGCATTAATCACTCTAATTGTTTGTGTTCTGTACTGCATTAATCAATTAAAAAATGCTCCTCCCACAATAAATTTCAACATTTCCACCTGCAAACCACCTAAAACTTGACTTAGTCGCAACTTTTGATGGGCCGAGGCTGGAGAGCGGAAGGCAACTAGAAGTAAAATAAAGTCAAGAATAAAGAAAAAGGAGGAAGAACTGACGACAGAGAATAATGGACGTAGGCTAGAAAGAACAAATGATACCAGACAGATCTGATAACTCACTTCAATTTTCAGCAAATTGAAAAAAAAAAGAAAATGGAGACAGTAGATCCAATCTGAACATCAGCAAAATATTTAATATACTGCCTTATGAAATCTTACATGAAAAACCAATTCAATGTGAACCGCGTTCAAACTACTGTCACATGAAAATATGAACAAAAGTTAATAAGCATCCTGAAACATATCACAAAGGTGTCCCAAACTGATCCTCAGGAATTCATACGACAGTGCTTTTCATGTTAATGTCTTTAGCAATCATCCATACTGGATGAACGCAGTCTCTAGAAAACCAAATGCTACAATTTTGTAAGGAATTAGAATCATAGGACCACTAGGTTGGAAAAGACCTTTGAGATCATCAAGCCCAACTGCAAACCGGTGACAGATACAGAACAGTGACCTAAAACATTAAAGATACATAAAGAGGGAAATAAAATACGATTTCTTAGTAAAATACAAATGAGTGTACCCAAGAATAATGATGCACTGTGATTTTAATCAAAAACGGCATAAATACTGCTAGCAGTTAAGTAGAAGTTCTACTCTAATACATACTGCAGAATTATCTGTCAGCTACATGACCTAGCAATCTCAAGTTAAATTCAGAATAAGATTTCAGTATCTACAGAAAATGAATGCTTCAATGAAGATGTTAATGACTGAATTAATAATTACAGTGACTAGGGAAGGAGGACATTGGAATGAATGACAGAAAGAGAGGTGTAAAATCACTCACCTGCTGTGACCTTTGTTTACAGGAAAAATGCGGACAGACTTATCAAAGCTGGCAGAGACAAATTCTTTCCCAGTGGGCGAATAATCCACATCAAGAACAGCAGACACGTGATCCATATGCACCATCACAGGAGATTCAAGATAGCGCATATCAAAAGTATATAAGCTTTAATAGAAATACATCAACAGCTTAACATCTCAACACTCCGAAGTAAATAGTACATTTTTGCTGAACAGCTACTTAAAGCATACATAAATCACACTTAAGGATATATCCATACTACAGAGGAAACTCTTTAAGCTGTTCAGAACACACAAAAAGAATGAGTGATACATTGTTTAAGGTTTGAAAACAATTTATTAACCAGAGACCTTGATTACTGGATCGGACCTAGGTTTCTTGCTCACTGTCAAAGAACAAATAGTCTCTACTATTCCTTTCATCATCTGTTAATGGGTCACTGACCACACTGTACCCCTTTACTCTATCTTCAGATATTAAGTATATAATATATATAAAACTTGGACAAGCGTTTATGAATGATTACAGCAAGCCTATCAACTCTGCAAGGCTTCCAGATATTCCTATATTATGAACTCCTAGTAATTCAGAATCTACTGTGAAGTTCCCATTTGGCTGTCACCCTTTCATACCACCCAATTGTCTTCAGGCCAGACAATGTACAAGTCCAAGGGAAGCTTGGCCCAAAACATACTGAGATACTGGTTCAGCAGAGCATGCTACTTGTAGAAAAGCATTACACTAAAAATAAACTCAGGGCTGCTGGAGAACAGCTGGTTTGCTCTTAAGCACTTCAAAGCTCAGGTGAAGTCTACCTGCATTGCTTTAAATCAACAGGCCCAATGACTCGTATCAAGGCATTATAAACCAATAGTTAATTAATCTCCCTAGTGCTAATAAGCAAAGGTGCTTTACAAAGCATTTAATGAAACCTGCTTAAGATACACTATTTAATAGAACTACTATATTAAAAACTGGTAATTTAACAGGTTTCTCACTCCCCTTGTTGAAGATGAACACACAACTAGAGTTCAACACCTCTTATTTAATAGTTTAACAACTCCTATTGCTTTTTCCTTCCAAATTCCCCAAGAAAAAGTACGCAAGCATCAAGTCACTTGCCCATATAATCAGCCAACACTTGCATGTGCATTGCTGATATATGCATTTGCCATTGCACTTGCAATAACTGATTTAGTTTGCAAGAAGACAGTTGCCTCTGGCAGTAAAACCTACCATTTTTAGTTTAGCAGGGCAGCAGGGATGGAAGACACATACAGACAGGTTAGGTAGCCTAGTAATCTCACTACACCATAACCAAAATAAGCGAGAAGCAGCACTTTCAATACAACACCCACTATCAAGGTCTGGGCCAGATGCCATTTCCTTGGAAAAACAGCCTTAAGATTTAACAAAATTCCCATGTCTTAGAAGAAAATAGTGATCTTGTTAGATCACTGCCTTCCTGGAGAAAAAAAAAGGATATTGATTTTGCAGTGGCCTAGTTTTGAAAAGACAGCTTTCTCAGTATCAGATTAACTGTTCACATGAATAGCATTGTTCAAAAGTAAAAAACTGCTGTGAGACATTGAAAGGATAAGCACTGCAGTCTCTGCAACTGTTTCACAATAGATTTTTTTTCAAGAAATGTTCTCATCAAATAGCTGATTGGTACAATATAACAAGCTTCAAAAAAGCTGGCAAAAAACCACTCTCTTATATTGCCTCAGACTGGACCAGTAACATTTCTTTTCCTGGTCCTGTCACAAGTTACACTTGCATTGGTTCAGCTGCATTTTTTACAAGTTACACTGCTTTTCCCCTCCCCGGTAAAGTCTAAAATTAATGTCTTTTTTTAATAAGTCAGTGAGCCTATAATTCTCTAGATTATTACTTAAGTGATTCAACTTTAGAGTTTAAGTTGCATTTAAAATGCATTTTAGCATGATAATTAATTACTAAGATACATATTAAAAGCATGACATAAACAGAATTAACAAAAGGCAAAGCCACACTTACTTGTAATCTTCATTTGCTGCAGTAAAAATGAAAGCTTCCATGGGGTTCCAACACAGTGTATTTGTCCTCATGTTCAAGATAACCTGAAAGATACGTACACATTGTTGTCTTGTTAGACAGTAAAAAACTGGCTATAGTTCAAAGCTCCATATAACACTGAGAATTAACACTTTCTACATATAGAATTATGGCAGAGGAATAGCTACATGACAGAATGCTTCCTTAGAGGTGCTCAAATTGGAAGGCGGGGGCTTCCAGTCCCACATCACATGCTGACTGCTTTGTGCTATGCTGCAATTAAATTTTCCTCTGTACTTCACCTTAGAAGCAAATTCTTTTAAGTGGCTATTTAACATGCAAACCATGTGCACTACTTCGTCATATTTACATGAACTTTTAGTCAAGTAATCTACAAACACACTTAATTAAATGTTTATTTCAAAGGACAGTCATTAATTGACACTGTGAACCATCACTTGCAGAGCAACTACAACATTTTTGTGTTCCCCTAGTTATTAGTATCCCATCATTATTTCCTCTGAAATTGCAGTTCATGAATTCTCCAGGACAGCTGCCATCTCTTGTTGAAGTGCCAAGCAATGTGTGCAGAAGTTACTGTGTTGTAATTCACCCCTAACACCGTATCAGCAGTGAATCTTTTACTACACATTCCTAAGACTTGCTTGCTGCTAGTAAGCAGATGGATACAAAGAGGCCAGTTTGCCTTGGAATGGGAAGCAGGCAGGCGACCACAGCCTAATAAGACCCCTCCAGGCTGCTAACAGTGGACTAAACAAGAGGCATCAAGTAGCACTATGTTGGATGTCCCCATCTTGGGGGACAGCTGTGGCAGGAACAGCTGGGACCCTGTGGGAGAAGGGGAGGCAGGGAGGGCGTCATCTCACAGCCTGTATAACAGCCTTGGCTGCTGCTGAGTCTCAGAGGAGTTTTCAACCACTTTAATTAAAAATAACTCCCATACAGTATGCCTGACACAAAGTAGGTGTATGATTACAGAGCAACTTATTAACAATCTAATCAACTCTAAACAGGATTTTCCACAATGCTCTAGGCCAGCCATAATCCTACTTGAAAATCCTGAAATTTGGGTATTTAATTCTTGGTACTCCAAAATCATTTTTGTTCTCCACTTACTATACCAAAATACCATAAATTTACATATATATAACAAAATGTAGTTGTACAATTGTATTTTTTACAATAATAAACACAATCTCAAAGCAAGTTAATAGTGATGATCTCTACTGACATCCCCTTCAAAAAAAAGCAATTCTATGTGTGTGCACAAACTGTCCTGATTCTTATTCTCCCCAAGTCCTCATTACCAAGGTGATGTTACACCGTTCAATATGAAGTCCATGCTGCAAAACACTGCTTATTTTCTGAAATTACGTGCATCAAAGCTGAATGCAATCATAGAATCATAGAATCACCAGGTTGGAAGAGACCCACAGGATCATCGAGTCCAACCATTCCTATCAAACACTAAACCATGCCCCTCAGCACCTCATCCACCTGTGCCTTAAATACCTCCAGGGAAGGTGAATCAACCACCTCCCTGGGCAGCCTGTTCCAATGCTCAATGACCCTTTCTGTGAATTTTTTTTTCCTTATGTCCAGCCTAAATCTCCCATGGTGGAGCTTGAGGCCATTCCCTCTCCTCCTGTCCCCTGTCACTTGGGAGAAGAG